>PVIJ01003441.1:0-135190 GCA_004024925.1 Scalopus aquaticus
GCTCTTCTGCCCATTTTTTGATTGGGTTATTGGCTTTTTTGTTGTTGAGTTGTGTGAGTTCCTTGTAAATTTTTGTTATCAGTCCTTTATCAGATGTATTGTGTGCAAAGATCTTTTCCCAGTTGGTAGGGTGTCTGTTAGTTTTGGTTAATGTCTCTTTTGCTGTACAGAAGCTTTTTATTTTGATATAATCCCATCTTCTATGGGAACTCTGTGGATAAGGAATTTTGTTCCCACTCTGCTATCTCTAAGGATATTGTAAGTCAGGACTTCTAGGGTTCAACTCATAGAGATGGAGCAAAAGAGGCTAAGTTCCATAGACATTGTTTAGCTTTTAGATTTAACTATACCTGGGGCCAAATTCCCCTGGAGGCTTTAAACATATGACCCAATAAATTCCTTAAAGTCAGTTGAGTTTCTAAAAATACAGTATTTTTTAAAAGATCATAAAGAACTGAATTAAGGAACTATCAATAATTCTATCACCCTGGTAATAATGATTTCTACTAGAATGTGTCCATTCTTGACTTATATTAGATAAGAAGCAGGATATAATTTCTAAGAGATCCCAAGAGGGACTCTTCTTTTGCCCCATGCGGAAGTCTGGGAAGCACTCAGGAGCTTTAATGGTGGCTTAATCAGGACTCTATCTTGCTACATTGCCACCTTCTAAGTAGCAATTCTCTCATGGCCCAAGATGGCTGCTTGTGCTCTCACAGACATGCTTCTTCCTGCAGTAGAAGAGAACAGGGAGGAAAAAGAGGCATGTACCATCCTTCGGCTTCAGCCAAACAAGCAGTCCTGTGCATAGAAAAGTAGCTTCTAATACACTGTTACTATTAAATGCTAAAGGATAATGCATGATCCTTTTTGAAGTTAGTTGCAAGATACATGAATATTTAGCTGGAGGAAGCACCCATCCAACTACTATGCAGGACAACAGAAAGCAGAATAAAGGTGGAAGGGTTGGAAGCCACTGACCCTTACATGAGAAAATAAATATAAATTAAGTTACCATCAACCTGGAGAGAGGTATGAATGGGTGGATCAGAAGAGAAGCTGAAATTAATCTCTTCTTCCCATCCCTTCCATCCCCCACAACCCCAGCATTAGTTGAACACCCGCTATGGAGCAGGTACTGTGTTGACTGCTGGAGATACAACATTAAACAAGGCAGATTCAGTTCTCACCTTCCTGAGATGTATACTGCTGGGTAGATTATTTAAAATGCCAACTGTCCGATTTTAGGCACCGGCAGATCCAGAGAACAATCTGGGACTTCCTTTTTGCAATATTCAGAAAGTCCAGTAACCACTAATTCCAAAAGCCCAAGGACTTCCTAGATTCTGATCCCCATTCTGACCAAACCAGGTAAAGATCTGCTACCTCCCTTTACATTTTGAGTAACTACTCACCTGCACATATTAATTTTTTCTATCATATGTATAAGGCTTTAATCTTTAATTATTCTGTTAAAAACTTTGTTTTCGAAGGAATTTTAGACAATTGCTGAAAAATTAAAAAGACATTTCTTTCTCTATAAAGTAGAGACAATATTACCTGCCTCATAGGTAAGTCATAAAAATTAGATAATACAAGTAGACTGGTTATTAGCATAGTAAGGATCTTAGCTATTTCTAAAATCATTCTTAAAACATTTTCGAAACAGAGCACGTTCTTCCTCTCCCCCCGGACTGTGTTTGGGGCACCTGGTAGAGTGTCTGGATTTTTCGTTTACATTGAATATATATTGCTTTTATATATAAAGATTTAATAGTAAAGAAGAATGACTTTCTGTGTTTGTAAAAATGAGACAGGCTCATCATAAAATACTTAAACTATAGAGAAACCAACATTTTTATAGTAACCCAAAATGATTACAATTAAGTGAAAGATATTTCACATCTTTCTAAGTAATATGTATCTATTGCAATGCTTTCAGCTTCAAAACAAACAAACAAACAAAAAAAATACATAAAATCTGATTCAAACTGGTTTAACACAGACACATGGAAATATGTCAGTCCCCACAGCTGATATCTAGAGACAGGATGAGGATTTAGCTTCATTTCTCTGTGATTCAACCCTCTGTGTGTGGAGAGCACAGTCTCAGACGGGATTCACTTGTAGCAAAAATGGCTGCAGCAGCTCCAGGATAAGCCCCTGCCCACCACTCCAGTCCTGAAGGAAAGAGAAAGACTCTCTCTTAAAAGCTAGGAAGCCTCTCTCTCTCTGGGAATCTCCAGCAAAATTTCGTTGTCCATTGCTGGGACACAAACCCATTCCAGTTTCTGTGGCAGGAATATGTCATACTCTGGATGACTCCAACCTAAGTTCCCTGGGGTGAAGAGAAATGGGATTACCTGGGATCAATCACACCACCCCAAGGTAACAGCTGGGTTTAGAGTCCTCTGAAGTACAAAGACTGTGGAGAGGTGGGTGTCTGAATGAAAATTAGGGTACTATGTGGAAGGGAGAGGTGAGAAAAGCTGAATGCATGCTAAAGAGATATTGAACAAGAAACAGATATATGTAGGTAGAAATATTTTTACAGAAGTATGACTATATTAGATACCCTATTTTAAAATAAAATAATAGATTTTATATTAGCTTTATAATAGATTTTATATTACTTGTATTTAGCATTAAAAAAATAAAATTGAAGGAATTTCTGCCCTTTAGTTAAATGCATCTTTACCAGAAAAGATATTTCCCTATATTCCCCTCTTGGGGAAACAAGGTTAAGAAAAGAATTATAAAAAATGTTCAGAGGTTGGGGTCATTATTTTTCTAACAACAGGTTCCAATTTTAGACGGTATTGAATGACTCATGGATATGAAAGATAAGTAAACCTTTAGACTTGTCCTTCCTTTCCTCTCCCTACTCCTCTCACCATCCAACATTGGCTCCATTATTCTTTTTATAATATTGTAGATTTTAATGTTCACATTCTGTTGTGTAAACATAACGTTACTCCCATAATAATTTGATATCATTAATTCCATGTTAAAATACATTATAAAAACTCCTTTTACCCCAGCTTGTCCATTTGTAAATACTTTATTTAGATTCATTTCTAAATTGACTGCGTTTCATGATTGAATTCTTTTTTTTTTCACAAAAGATTCAAGGGTGCATATTCTCTGAGTGCCTTCGTGTGTCAGGATATTTGTGGTTTTAATACTGAAACTCATCTTGGATGGGTGAAATACCCTTAAGTCATTCTTGGAGTGAAATCCTTGGAAATTCTAGATGGTGCTTCATTATATTCTGGCATTGAATAATGAATTTTGAAGTTAGAGGCCAAGCTCATCAACGTCCCCCTTTGATGTTATTATGCCAAAGGACTCTTGTTTCTAAGTCCTAAAAGTTGAGTAAGTTAAAGAGGCTGTATCTGAGAGTTGATCGTTCAGCATCCTTTTTTCTGGGTCTTTGTGTGTTCTTTCAGTCTGCAGGTTCATTTCTTCACTTGCCAGAGCAGGTTTCTTCTTTTATATCTTTCATATTTAGTCTGTCCTTTAGCGGACACTCGGACAGCTCCGTGCCCCTCAAATGCCATCTTGACAAGCATTTCCTCTACGTCTGTAATACTAGCTTGAGCTTTGTCTATTCAGCTTTTCATTATTTTTGACCAGTTACATGATAATTTTGTTGAAGTCTATAGTTTGCTCTGCAGAACTGAAATTCAATATTTTTTGAGATCAGTTTTTAAATTTCATCATTTCTCTTTGGGTCCCAGTGCGTTGAATTCACACTCTTATGAACCTGATCTATAACCCCATTTGCCCTGCTACTTTGCTTTGTACCAAATTTGGAATTTTTCCTACAAATTCTCAAGACTTTTGATAATACAAGACTGCCAAGATGAGCATAGGGTTTGAAGCTGTACACCTTGAAACCTCCCCCTTCTTTCAAGGCCTCCACTTCTTGAAGTATATGACGTTAGGACATGCCCATTTCCTGTGTGTTTGCTCCTGGTGGTTATCTCTTTTTCCTTTGCTGGTTTTCACTGTTTTTGTTCATTTTTATATATTTAGATTTTTTTTAGATGTTTAGAATGTGGGAGGAGAATCTCTATTTCGCCTCATTCTGCCATCTTTCTGAAGTCTAGAGTATCCATATTTATGTATACTTATGAAGTTAGAAAACAAGTGATCTCCAACCATTAAAAAAAAATCAACGAGATTCCTCTAAAACTTTGAAGTGTTATGCAAACATTATTTTTAAATGGTGAAACCATAGAATCTGAAGACTGCAATGGATGTTGGAGCTTGTGTTTTAATCCCATACCCATCTCAGAACTCTTTGAACAGCTTTCCTCACGCTGGCTTCTGCTGCTCTCTAAGATGAGAACTCACTCCTGGCCAAGCTCATTTTCAGTACAGGAGCAGCTCCCGGAGTTCATAACTATTTCTCTATGTTAAGGCAAAATGTGCTTTCCTGGACCTCAACCTGTCAATTCTAGCTCTGCTCTACCATCCAGGTGACTCGGTGGTGACTCGATGACTTTGTGGGCATCACAACATAGAGACACTGCAATGCTGAGGAGGGGAAATAACCCAGAGATTTGCGTGCTTCTATAGGAACAACACAGATCCCAAAATTTTCTGTGAACTATTTTTTGTTTGTTCTCAAAACACAGAACAGAAAACTTTAGCTGTAAAAACGCAAAATTAATTTTGCAGCAAGTTTTTTTTTAGCAGAATTTAATGGAATCTTATGAACCGCTTGTTCAAAGTTCATAGATAGTTGCTCCTATAAATACTATGGATCTGCAGAAACAATTTAGAGGGAGGTTGCTGGTATCTGGCCATTATCACCACTCCTGGGTCTTAGGCTGCTGAATAAGCAAGCACTTGTTGAGTGAGAAACACATTTCCCAGTGTTCAGAGCACTTCTCAGGAGGAAACAGCATGAGGACCACTTCCTAATCTCCACACTGCTGCTTGGCAGTGCCAACTGACTCATTTGGAAGTATTGTTGGACAAATAACTGTTCTTGTAGCCAAAGGTTTAAAAAATACTTTAAAATAATCTTTTAGGCAATGCTGATTCTAATCTGAAGAGAAATGCATTGATATTTTACAGACTTTTTTTTTTTTTTCATTTTGTATCAGTCCAGTTTCTCTTTGAAATGCTTAGAAGTTTCTAATGGTTCTTTGTTCTTCCTTGGAGAGTAAATGCTCCTAAGGAATTTGCATGGCCTTTACCACTGACACTTAGAGGAGTCAGATAAAAGGCAGAAGGACAAAGCAGGGTGAGGAGATCTAAAGTGATAAAGGTTAAGAGACTCATCTCCCCCCTGGTCCCACCTCCTCCTCTGTTAAAAGACAATGTGCTTTGCTCCTTCTGCTCACACACAGCCTCTATAAAATAAGAGGTGACATCTGTGAGCCTGGAGAAACCCCTGAGACTCTTCTGTGGAGTTTTGATTTTGATCATGCACACAAACTTAAGGCAATACTGTCTTCCCCCCCAACCCCCAAAGCTGGGTGAAAATTCTCTTTAGTTACAAAGGTTGGTTTTGTTTTGCTTTCATTTCCCCCCTCATTCTCCTTTTACTTCTGGGAAGGGGCAGTTCTATCTCAATGAGGTTTTGTTCCTCCATCACTGCCCTTATGTGAAAATTTAGAGAAGACAGATGGCGTCTCCAGTGCAGGCCCCTCCCTTCCCTCAAGCTCACAAAGGCTTACCTTCATAGAGAGCACAGTCTGTGCCTCTGTGTACACTACCTCATCTAATCTCAGCAACTTCCTAAGGTAGGTTCTGTGAAAATGAACATACAAAAACAGATACTTCTCCAAAGAAGACATGCAGATGGCCAACAGGCATATGAAAAATTGCTCACTTATTCTAAGGAAAATGTAAATCAAACACACAATGAGATACCATTTCACACCTGTGAGAATGGCCCATATTAAAAAGACCAGAAACCACAAGTGCTGGTGAGAATGTAGAGAAAAAGAAGCCCATGTACATTGTTGGTGGGAATGGAGACTGATCCAACTTCCACGGAAAGCAGTATGGAGGTAGCTCAAAACATTAAACATAAATCTACCAATTCACCCAGGAATTCCACTCATAGGTATCTTTCAAAGAATGCAAAAACACTAATTTAAAGGGATATATGCGCTCCTATGTTCATTGCAGCACTACTTACAATAACCAAGTATGGAAACAACCTATGTGCCTGACAATGGATTGGTGAACAAATAAGATGTGGTGTATATACACAATGGAATTCCATTCAGCTATTAAAAAAAAAAAAAAGAACATTTGCCATGACTGCATGGATGGAACTGGAAGGAATTATGCCAAGTAGAAAAACTCAGAAGAAGAAAGACAAATAGTGGGTGATTTTACTTATATATGGAATATAAAAACAAAGCAAAGGAAGAGACCAAAACAAACCCTTGAAATCCTACGGCAGAAATGAGGCTACTGGATAGGAGGGAAGGTGATAGCAAAGGGGGTAGAGGATCCAGTGTAGCACGGTGGAGGATTATTGCTCTGGCAGTAGTTATGGTGATAACATCTATTTGTAGAGGTGTGAACCTATACATCCAAAACATACACTGTATTGCAAATAAATGTTACTTTAATATTCTATTAAATAATAAAATTATTTAGTAAAAATTATTTTTAAAAATGAAATAAAAAATAAATGAGGTTGGGAGATGAAAAGAAAGTTCTCACTCATTCACTGGATGCATTAGCAGCGCACTACACAACCCAGCTGGAAAAGACTTTGCCTCCAAACAGAAAGTGATGTTGCCCCACAGGAGGAAGGAGGCGTCTCCTTGCTGCTGGGTACTAACTCCGTCAATGAGAAAACGCTGCAACCTTGCAGATGAAAAGCCACCATACTAGGAACTAGATACCTCCAATGAACTCTTCCTTTACAATAGCCCTCTGAAAGAACTGTCTCCTTGTTCTGGGGAAGTGTGCCCAAGTTTCTCAATAAGACCCCATGTCTCAAATCACTTTTTGTTATTTCTGAATAAACCCATTTTGCTGTTAAAACGACAGCTTATTTGTTTGAAGTCAACAGTTTCATCGTTATTCTGTTTCACATGTGGGGAAATGAAGGTGTGATGAGAGTCAACGACTTGCCCAAAGTCACCTGCCTTGACAATAGAATAATGAATTTGATGCTAGTCAGTCTGGTCCTAGAGCTTGACTCAAGGTACACGGTGTGGCTGCCCCGCGAGCCGTGAACACATGCGTGGACGGAGCATCCACACAAAGTGAGCAGGTCTCTGCTGAGCTCTCTGGTAACTCACTCAAGCCATCGAAATCAGTAAACGTTTCATGAGCACCTCAGTGGTGCTATTCCAGATGATCAAGGTGGCAGAAGACGAGACCTGTAGGTGGTACCTGACACTGGCTGTCTCGGACAGTGTCCCGCAGGTGTCTCGGGATTAATCCCCTGCAATGTCGCGGGTCGCATTACATAAACCCTCCTGCCAGGAGACACCTGGAAATGCAGTATGAAATAGAACCAGCCTCCCTTTAAATGTCCAACTGGGCCCCAAGGAAATCCCAGAGACCAAAAATGAAAGGGAAACTAAAAACCAGAGTACAATCTGCAAAATAAAGCCGGGGCTGCCTGGTGGTATCTGATAATCTTGAGAACCAAGGAGATTGCTATTTAATGGTTACTTTGGGACAGGAGGAAAAATAGATATCCCACATAAAGCTGTTACTCAGAAAGGGTAAAGAGAAAAAAGACATACACCCCTTTCTCCCTCCTCCTCCCCCCAACCAAGGAAAACATAGGCAAGCTCACATGTGTGATCGTGAACTCTGAACAGGAAACATTTTGAAATCCAAGGTCTGCCTTCACAAGCTGTAGGGTTCAAAAGTGCACTCACTCTATGGTGCCTGGGACCTCTGGATGTTAAATTAGCATAGGAACACTTCTTAGATGCTCCCAGTTTACAGACGAAAGCAGAGGTGAAGCCTTGCTGCCTGTACACCCCTGAACAAGGAGCCCTAAGATCCCCATGTCTCAAACACCTCTTAAGAGGAACTCACAGTCCAAGAAATCAAAGAAAAAAATATCCCTAAACACGTGAACCTATGCCAGCAGGCATATTGGTAGTGTAAGCCTTCCCCAAAATCAGATAGCAGATAGAGACTATAAAATAAGGATGCTTAAAGAAAATGAGAGCAAAGTAACAAGAGAAAAGAAGCCATTGAAGAGAAAGGGTAGATTGAGCTAAATAGAACTCTAAGAAGTGATCGAGGTTACAACCTCAAGGGTAACTGAAGAGAGAATTCGTCAAGCCCTTGATGCAACTCTCTCTGACATGTGAGACAGCAAGAATCAGAAAATGTTCCAGAAGGCAGTGCAGGGAAACAAGATGGTCCTAAGAAGGCAATCTTGATTCTTTTACTGGAAACAACGGACAAGAATAACTCTTGTTCTACTGGAGCTGCTTTCTATTAAAGGCCAGATAATATTTTTTGCTTTACTGGCAATGTCTCTGTGACATTGTCTAATTTGCATTTCAACCTACTAGGCAGGTCAAAATCTTCCTTGGCTCATGGCTGGAGCAAAACAGGCCTCGGGTGGGATTCAGCCCAAGGACTGTTGTTTGTAGCCCCCGTACTAAGTAAGCCAAAGCCTGGAGCTGTTCACAGGCATGTGTTGCTGCGTGGGAAGAGAACGAAACCACTCAAAGGCAGCTCTTGCCAGGAGGTGGGTAAAGAGAACACAGATTCCCACTGGTATGTTTGAGTGTCTGGACCCACCATGTACTAAGATCCAAACCTAAATTTTTAGTTATGTGAAGCAATAAATATCCTTTAAAAAAAAAAAACCACTTTGCCTTGGTTTTATGCCACTTATAAACAAAAGAGCAACATGCAAATTTAGCAATGTGCTTGAAGCTCACTTTAAAAGAATTTCTAAATCCTTTGTGTGTGATTAGGCTGCCTGCCTTAGGATGATCTAAATTGCAATTACTATTGTTCAGTAATCACTTAAATAGTTAATACCAAATGAATGCAATATTATTTTATAATCAGTTGGTATGTGAAGAGGGAAAATGATGAGAAAGGGACATAGTATTTCTGTGTGTGTCTGGCTCTATATTGAATGTTTCACATGTTGTCTCATTGAATAGCCACAAAGGCTTAATGAAATACACTTTAACTCTTTTATAGAGGAGAGAACTATAACCAGAGGTGAAGTAACAGGTGACAGGCCCACCCTTATGTCCAGGGCTAGTTGATGCCGCACCTGTGTTCTTCTACAACCCCACATTGCAAACATCCTAGATGAGGCTTTAGCAAACTCTTTCTGCAAAGAGACACATAGTAAGTCTTTTTGGTTGTGTGAGCTACATACAGCCTGTCAAAATGACTCAGCCATGCGGAATGAAAGCAGTTGTAGACAACATGCAGAGGAAGAGGCATGACCATGTTTCAATAAAAAGTTATTTACAAAGCCAGTGGTGGTCAGGACATAGCCTGCAGGCTGTAGGTTGCTGGCACCTGCCTGGATGACCACTGTCTTCATCACCAACGAGCTGAGCTATCTGAACAGAGCAATCCCCACAAACACTGCCCAAATATTGCATTCAGAAATTTTCATGAAAAATGTCAGCTGGGTCGCCTGAATCGCTCATCTAATGTGTCATTTAGTAGCCCTTAAAATATGAAGGATCTTTTCAGCTTTCTGCCCTGTTTCCTCTGTCTTGGTTGGAAGCTCTTTAAGGTCAGATGTTGTTTGTTCACACATTTTCTAGTTCAGCAGCTGGTAACTGCCATCGATGGGTCAAATCATGCCCATGGGCTAATCATGGTTGCTCCCCTTACCCCTGCCCATTTTTATAAATAAAGTTTTATTGAAACAGTCCTATTCATTCATTTGTGTATTGTTGCTTTCATGCCACAATTTTGAGTTTAATAGCTGTGGCAGAAAGCCTACTGCCCCCAAGCCAAAACTATTTGCCCTCTAGCCCTTTACTGAAAAATTTGCCAACCCCTGCTCCAGACAGAAAGTGAAGGTATTATTACCTTAATTGCTGGAGGACACTCTCCCTAAGAGGGAAACTATGTTTGGGAATATACCTTGCTAAGAATTTGGGTTGTGGAAGAGCCAAGCAGAAAGGGAAACATGACACCTCCAACCTCCGCTCCAGCTGGGCCCCCCGGGTGAGCTCAGGGAGGAAGACTCCCTGTGCCATAGGGGAAGGAACCATCCTGCACAGCACACTTCAACTGCAGGAGGGCCCCCAGGGCTGAGGGTGGGTGGGAAAAGAACGATATGAGAAAAATAATTAATGATCAGAGCAATAGAATCGAGACCCTAGAGAAGGAAAGAAATGCAGGAGATTATAAGATTATTGGAGGACCTAAAGAACTCTGGAAAAAGCAACAAAAATAGAATTGATGAAATGGAGGGACAAATTAGTACTCTCAAAGATATGGATACTGAAAGGACCTAAAAAGAGAAAGGAGAAGTACAAAGAAAAAAGAATGAAGAAGCAATCAGAGAAATATCAGACACCATGAGGAATGGAAATATAAGAGTCATAGGAGTCCCAGAAAGTGAGAGAGACCAAGGAACCGAAAAGCTATTCAAGGAGATAATCAAAGAGAACTTCCCAAACATAAAGAAGGATATGAAAATAGAGTACAGAAAGCTAGAAGATCACCAAATTATCATAACAAAAACAAAAATACATCAAGACATATAATAGTAAGACTTCCAAAGTTTCAAGACAAGGAAAAAATCATGAAAATGATAAGGAAGAAGAAACAGATAACCTACAAAGGAAAACCTATCAGGATGACATCAGACTTCTCTGAGGAAACATTACAGGCTAGAAGAGAATGGTCCAACATGTTTAACAAACTCCAAGTGAACAAATTCCAATGAAGAATACTCTACCCCACAAAGCTCTCCTTCATCTATGAAGGAAAAATAAAAACCTTTTCAGACAAACAAAATCTCCAGAAATTCACCACTACTAAACCCCTACTCCAAGAAATACTACAAGAAACTCTAAAGTCAAAACCAACAGAAGAATGAATAGGTAGAACAGAAATAGGGAAGGAATAAAATCACAAAAAGGCCAACAAAATGACTAATATGGACATCAGCATATCAATATTAACTCTGAATGTAAATGGATTAAACTCATCAATAAAAAGACACAGAGTAGCACACTGGATTACAGAATCCAACCTTTTTGCTGCCTACAGGAAACACATCTAACTACAAAAGATAAACACAGATTGAAAGTAAAAGATTGGAAAACAATTCTACAAGCAAACGGACCAAAAAAGAAGGCAGGAACAGCTATACTTATATCAGATAAAATAGACTTCAAACTTAAAAAAGTAAAAAGAGACATAGAGGGTCATTACATTTTGATTGAAGGAACAATTTATCAAGAAGACATAATACTCATCAACATATACTAACCAAACGAAGGAGCACCAAAATAGATCAGACAAATATTAACATCTCTGAAAAAAGGCATTAGAGAAAATACATACATAGTGGGAGAATTCAACACCCTACTCTCAAATGGACAGAACGAGACAAAAAATAAAAAAAGAACACTAAAGCCCTAAATAAAGACTTATATCTCATGGGTTTAACAAACATATACAGGGCACTGCACCCGAAAAAATCTGAGTACACATTCTTCTCAAGTGCACATGGAACATTCTCCAGGATAGATCACATATTGGGACACAAGACAAACATCAATAGATATACCAAGGTCAAAATCATACCAACTATCCTCCCTGAACATAAAGGCATCAAACGGGAAATAAAACACGAAAAGAAAACAAGGAAGCCTCCCCACTCTATTGACACCCACTCTATTGGAAGATCATTGGATCAATGAGGAAATCAAAGAAGAAATTAAAAAGTATCTTGAGACAAATGACAATGAGGACACAACATTGCTTCCAGAATGTTTGGGACACAGCAAAAGCAGTTATAAGAGGAAAATACATAGCAATACTGGCTCACATCAAAAAACAAGAAGGATCTCAAAAAAACAAACTAATATACCACCTCAGAGAACTGGAAAAAGAACAACAAAAAACCCCAAAATCCAGCAGAAGAAAGGAAATAATAAAAATCAAAGCAGAAATAAATGAAATAGAAGTTAAAAAAAATCCAAAAGATCAACAAAACCAAAAACTGATTCTTTGAAAAAATAAACAAGATAGACAAACCTGGCTCACAAAAAAAAAAAAAAAAAATGGGAAAAGGCACAAATTAATAGAATCATAAATGAAAGAGGAGAATTTACAACAGACACAGCAGAAATCAAAAGAATAATCAGACACTACTATGAACAGTTATATGCAAACGAGTTCAACAACCTAGACGAGATGGACAAATTCCTAGAACTATACAAACATCCTTAGCTAAATCAAGGAGAAATATAACACCTAAACAGACCAATTACAAGCAATGAAATTTAAACAGTAATCAAAACCCTCCCCAAAAACAAAAGCCCAGGACCAGATGGTTTCACAAATGAATTCTACCAAACATTCAGAAATGAACTAGTGCCTGTCTTACACAAACTCTTTAAAAAAATCAAAAAGGAAGGAATACTACCAAATATGTTTTATGAAGCCAACATTACACTAATACCAAAACCAAACAAGGACAATACAAAAAAAGAAAACTACCGACCAAATATCTCTAATGAACACTAATGCAAAAATCCTCAATAAAATCTTAGCTAATAGAATCCAACAATGCATCAAAAAGATAATTCACCACGACCAAGAGGGATTTATTCCAGGAGCACATGATGGTTCAACATCAGAAAATCAATTAATGATATCTAACACATCAACAAAAAGAAAAATAAAAACCACATGATCATATCAACAGATACTGAGAAAGCACTCAACAAAGTCCAACACCCATTTATAATGAAAGTCCTCAAAATTCTAGGGATAGAAGGAACATGCCCCAACATGATAAAGGCCATATATGACAAATCCACAGCTGATACCATCCTCAACGGTGAAAAGATGAAAGCCTTTTCCCTGAAATCTGGAACAAGACAAGGATGTCCACTGTCACCACTGCTTTTCAATATAATACTGGAAGTCCTAGCCAGAGCAATAAGACAAGAGAAAGACATACAAGGAATCCAGATAGGGAAGGAAGAAGTAGAGCTTTCACTATTTGCTGATGACATGATAATATATATATATAAACTCCACAGAAAAACTAATAAAAATGATCAATTTAGTAAAGTAGCAGGATACAAAATCAACACACAGAAGTCAGTAGCCTTCCTATATGCAAATAATCAATCTGAAGAAGAGGAAATCAAGAAAACCACCCCTTTTACAATTGAAACAAACAAAAAATCAAATACCTGGGAATAAATCTAACAAAAGAAGTGAAAGACCTATACAAAGAAAACTATAAAACATTATTAAAAGAAATAGAAGAAGACACAAAGAAATGGAAAGACATCCCCTGCTCATGGATTGGAAGAATTAACATTATCAAAATGGCCATACTACCAAAAGTAATTTACAGATTCAATGCTATTCCAATAAAAATCTCAATGACATACTTCAACGAGATAGAATAAATACTGATGAAATTCATTTGGAATCACAAAAAACCTTGAATAGCCAAAGCCCTCCTGATCAGGAGAATGGAGGTATCACCCTCCCAGACTTTAAACTGTACTACAAAGCCGTAATAATTAAGACTGCATGGTACTGGAACAAAAATAGACACACAGATCAATGGAATCGAATAGAGAACCCAGAAATCAACCCACACATATATGGACAAATAATCTTTGATAAAGGTACAAAGAATATTCAGTGGAACAAGGACAGTTTGTTCAACAAATGGTGCTGGGGAAACTGCAACTACATGTAGAAAAATGAAACTAGACTACTACCTCACGCCATGCATGAAAATCAATTCAAAATGGGTAAGAGACTTGGACATAAGACCTGAAACCATAAAATATATAGAAGAAAACATAGGCAAAACAATACATGACATCCACCTTAGAAATATTTTTAAAGACACATCCCCCAAAGCAAGGATAGTAAAGGAAAAGATAAATAGCTGGGATTACATCAAACTAAAAAGCTTCTGTACAGCAAAAGAAACATTAATCAAAACAAAAAAACAGCCTACAGACTTGGAAAAAATGTTTGCACTCCATGCAACAGACAATGGACTGATCACAAAAATCTACAAAGAACTCACAGGACTCAACAAAAACAAAGCAAAAAATCCAGTCAAAAAATGGGCAGAAGAACTTAAAAGACACTTCTCTAAAGAAGAAATGCAAATGGCCAATAGGCATATGAAAAAATGTTCAACGTCCCTCATAATCAGGGAAATGCAAATAAAAACTACAATGAGATACCACTTTTCACCAGCAAGAATGGCATGTATTAAAAAAAAAACAGGGAACAACAAATGTTGGCGAGGATGTGGAGAAAAAGGAACTCTCCTACACTGCTGGTGGGAATGCAAACTGGTCCAATCACTGTGGAATGCTGTACAGCAGTTCCACAAATTGCTGAAAATGGACCCTCCATACGACCCAGTAATACCACTTCTGGGAATCTACCCAAAGGACACAAAAACATTAATCCAAAAAGAGACATGCACCCGTATGTTTATTGCAGCATTGTTTACAATGGCTAAAATATGAAAACAACCCAGATGCCCAAAAATACATGATTGGATCAAGAAGATGTGGTATATATACACAATGGAATACTATTCAGCATTCAAAAAAGAAAAACATGCAATTCGCAGCAATATGGATGGAGCTAGAAGGAATAATGCTAATGAAACAAGCCAGAAAGAAAGAAAAATATCTAATGGTTTCACTTATAACAGGAATATAGGCGAACCAAACAAGAAAGAGACATCCGGCAAGGGAGGGGGAGGATAAGGGCTCAAAAAGGGGTAGAAAAGAGCACAAGGGATTATGGTGATGGTTCACGGGTGAATTGGTGGTGGGTAACCTACAGGAAATACACAATAATGTAAAAAATATGAATAATAATAAAAAAAAGAAAGGGAAACATGTCTATTTCTATGTAAGAAAATTAGAGGACTATTGGTTTGGGCTCTTGCCCCCCCAAAAAAAAACAAAAAAAAAGGAGGTTGGGGGGAAGTGGGGTGAATAGTAGGAAAGGATTGATGAGAAAGGAGCTGGGAAGTTCTCAGAGGTAAGAATGTCCCGTGGGATGGCAGCAGAGTTGCAGAAAGATCCGAAGCATGCTTTGGCGTTGTTTGCTCTCCGATCTGCGACATCGCCCTGGCATCACTTGGTGTTCAGTAAAATGACCTGTTTTCACGGTTGTGCTTGGGATGGGGAGAGAGTAAAAAATGAGAAGCTGTGTGTGATGCAGGGGCTGAAGTCAGAGCAGAACTGAAGAAATGACCATTAGAGGAAATTTTGGAGCATAACAGATTTTGACAAAGTTAAACCTAAGCACAGAATTAACTTCAAGACTCTAAGAACTTCCCCCAGAATTTAGAGAGTGCTTGAAAGTGCTTTTGGTTACCCCGATGGATTTGGGACTTGAATGGGTCTTATCCAGAGTAGTAGGCCCAGGAGATCCTAGCTGATAGCTGAGTTAGACCCTGGCTTAGCAGGTATTGAATAAAGCATTCTCCTAGGCTTCAAGAGCTCATACTCAGTGGGAAACAGACCAGGGAAAAAATTGTAACAAGTGCTCTGACAGGAAGAAACACACAGACAGCAAAATGATCCACGGGACCTGGAGCGCCCAGGAGGGCTTCCCATAGGAAGTGCTGTTTGAGTCAGGCCTTTACTTAATCACTTAGAGAGGGGAAGGGAGACTCTTCCAGCCAGAGAGTAAAGCAGGTGCACAAGTGTGAGTCCAGAAAAGGTATGTCAAGAAATAGGAAAGTTCCTGTGAGAAAAGAATGAGGAGGATAGAGCATGGAGAAATAGACCAAGGAAGTAATTTTGAGTAATTTTTTCCTCCGTAATGTTTGCAATATAAGGAAGGTACTCAATAAACTTTGTTCTCAGATGGTTTAACACATCTGTTATTTAATAAGAGTTGGGCTTGAATGGGGCATCCCTTTCCTTTCTTCTTGCTCTCTGGAGCATTTACTGTTTGGTGGCGGGACAGCTGTTCTTACTATGAACACTTGTATTGAATGAACATGATACAGATGGAGGACTTGGGGATTTTAAGTGATTATTTTTATTGCCAATTGAAACGATGTTGCATGTTAAGAAAAGCGGACGAGTTGAAAACCTGGCTCTGTGGCTTCTTAGTGAATTATAATTATTTACTGCCTAGAGTCTCAGTTTCCCCCTCCAGAATAAAAGGATAATTTTATCTAAGTGGCAGGGTTATGGTGCGGAGTAAATGACACGTGTAAAATGGTCAGCGCAATGGTTGTCACATAGTAGGTACTCAATAAATACAAGCTCCCTGTTTTTCAAATTCAATGGATTGTCTTAGTGTACATGATGAGCTGGGTTCCCTTGTAGGATAGCCACTAGCCACTGACAGCTACTGAGCATTTGAAATGTAGCTAGTCCTGACTGGGATATGAATATATCTGGGGCTTTGAAGACTGAATATGAACTAAAAATGTAAAATAGCCCATTATAAATTTGCACATTGATTACATTTCAATGACAATATTTTGGCTACATTAGACTATATAAAATATTTTTTTACAATTATCTCACTTGGGTTTTTTTTTTTTTACCTTTTTTAACATGGCTGTCAGAACATTTAAAATTACATTTGTGACCCTTGTTATATTGCTATTGGAATAGCTAGCAGATCACAGGCGATCAATTAGATATTTGTTTTCCTTCATCTTTTGCTACAAAAATCTAGTTGTCTAAAATGTATTGGGGTTTGGAGCATAGGATTAGGTACTTGGTCATCAGCGATCAGGTTAAATGATTTGATGGGGGGAAATCCTGTTGTCAATGTTTTCTCTTTTTTTGCATTTTCATCACCATCTGTATATTCCGGCTAAGTCTGTCCTCTAATATTACAGTAGGTGTTAAGGGTCAGCGTTGTCTCTCTAACTGACTTCTGAAGGACACAATCCGGAAGGCCAGCCGCCAACTAGTCACTTCCCAGACCACACAGTAAATTTGTTTTCTCTTTACATGCGGCAGCACCTTCACTTCTCCAGCTTCTCATCCTTCTTAGAAACCACACAGGCATGTCCCTGACTGCAGAGGAGGTTCTTCTGAATGCTTTGAAAATCAGCAGGTTTTATGGAAAAGTCATTTAGACACACACAAATGAGAAAGTCCAGTCTAGGAGACGCAGTCGCCAGCCAAAACTCCAGTGCACACACTGTCTCTGGGATACAAAACAAGGCCAAAGCATTTCTTCATTCTTTTATCCCTTCTTCCGTGCTACCATCTGTCGGTCCCTTTGCTGGGGGAGGCAGGGGTGAATGAGGACTCCTTGAAGCACTTATTCAGGTGGAATCAGAGACAAGGGAGAATGAAGCCAGTTTTTATTATGAGCCCACGTTATTTACAGTCTCCATTTTCTCCTCTATCAGTCCTTAACTCCGCTAATCTGTCTTCTAGCCCTGCCTCCCCTGACAAGGACTGTCTCCTGAAAGACTCCCATGGCCTCTATATTGCAAAATCCAATAGGTATTTTCAGTGACTTCGTAGGAATAGCTTTAATATCTGAATCAATAAATTCAGCATTGCCCTAAAGTTTATTGTTGAATTTGTGTGAGTTGTTTGACGTATCTTGGATATTAACCGGTTATCAGTAATATTTTGTGTGAATATTTTCTCCCATTCAATAGGGTGTCTTTTTAATCATCTTGTATTCGCTTTTGCTATCTATAAACATTTTAAGTTGAGGTAATCCCAATTGTTTATTTTTGTTTTTATTTCCTTTGCCATAAGTGTCAAGTCACCAAAAATATCTATCATTGAAATTATGGGATTTGGGGGGGGGTGATTATATTAGGCAGTTTGTTTGCATTATCTTTGTTTCATTTTCACAGCTATTTCCATTATTCCTATTCCACAAAAGAATAAGTTGGGGGTCAAAAAACTTTTGTAACTTGCACTAGATAGCAAAATTCGTAAGTGGTAAACCTATGTTTGACTCCATGTAATTTAAATTTAGAGCCTGATTCTGAACAATTAGCCTTTATATAAATGATAAATAATGTTTAAATGGGATTATTTAAATCTTAATAGTTTGACTATAGGTGCTTTGGTAATGGATCTGGTATGATATATACACCTAAAGGGGTGTGAACCTATAACCCTAAGTCAAATACAGTGTTGTAAACCAACATTACTTCAAAAAGAAAATACAATAGAAAATATTTTGGCAAAGACACCACAAAGTCAAGAACAATTCAATAGTTTTCAAATGTGTGTGTATATGTATACAACACATTATAATGTATATATGTACGTGCATATGTGTGTGTGTGTGTGTGTGTGTGTATATATATATATATATATATATATGACTGGTGTGCAAGAAATATTCCAGAAAATTTTGTACTATATACTGATGATATGAATACATCACCCTCCCTGCTTCTAGGAGGAAAAGTAGATACTTCATTAAGATATGATATTAGGAAGGATTTCTTGAAAAGATTTACAGCAAAAGAGAAACCAAGTAAAGGTGATCTATATGAAATATTTTCAGAGAATTTGAAGTGTGTGCCTTGGAATTTGATAGACAGGTACTGATATTTGAAACATGAAGAAATCTTCAGTTGAGAGTTGAATGTTAAATTGCCTGTGACTTATTACAGAATATGAAAAAATTCTGAGAATATCTAAAATATGTTGCATATGGATGGTTGAGTATTTCTCCTCAACCAAATGATGAAACAATGAGAAAGGTGACAGATTGATTAATTTAATTTAATTCTTTTGATGTCATGAAATGTTAACCTATGTTTTATTCTATAAATTTTATTATTGCAGGTCTCATATCTAAATCTTTAATCCATTTGGAGCTTATTTTTACATACGGGATGTGTCAGTGATCAGACTTCATTTATGTATATATGTATCTTTCAAATTTTCCCAGCATCATATATTAAAAAGACTGTCCTTTCCCGATTGTATAGTTATAGCTGCATTGTAATAGGTGAGTTGCTGGTATGTATATGGATTTATTTCTGGAATTTCCATTTTACTCCATTGATCCATGTATCTATGTTTGTGCCAATGTAATATTGTTTTATGGTACTGTTGTAATGAAAAGAGAGAGAATAATTTTTATTAGTAGATGAACAAGATTGGATTCATACTTCTTGGAAAAATAAATGCTCTTGGGAATAAAACCCCCCATGGGAAGAATGGACTAGAAAGAGTAAGACTGAAGTTAGGGAGGAAGTCAGAAGGCTATTATCAGGTCTGCAATGAAACAGTAGATTCTATAATTTCTAAAAGAGAGAGACATAGAGTTAGAAAAAAGATGGATGGCAGGGAGATTGAATGGTAAGAACCTCTAGAACTTGATTTATGATGTGCTGGCTGAGAAGAAGGGAACATCTTTACTAATGTCTAGATTTCTGTCTTGGGCAATTACATCATTCAAGAATAGAAGTCACTAAAATGAGAAGTATATCAGCCTTAGAGATCACCTCTAAGGATATGGAAACTAAACAATGGTAGATTCTGGAAACAGAGTATTAGTCCAGTTTCAAGATTGCACATCCATATGTTAGATTTGTTGCCATAGTTAAAATCATGCACCAAACATATTTAGCTCAAACTTTGCACAAATCATCTCTATATCATGTGGCCTTGAGCCCAGTTATTTAACTTATAGAACAGACACAGAATAACTGAAACTTTGAAGAATAACTGAAGTTCACAGTGGAGTTCATGGACATAGTGAATGGCCAGTACATGGCAGCTGTTGTTATTTGCTGCTAGTTAAACATGCAGGTCATCTGTGAGGGAATATGTTTCCTCCCCGACCATGCCATGGACTAAATGTTTGTGACACCCCAGAATTCGTATGCTGAAGCCTTAATCCTTAGTGTGATGGTATTTGGGGCCTTTGGGAGGTCATCAGACTTGGATGAGAGCATGAGGGTGGAAGCCCTTGTGATGGGCTTAGTGCCCCTATAAGAAAAAGATGGTGACACTCTCTCTGCTGTAGGCATGCATAGTGAGAAGATGGCTGCCTGCAAACCTGGATGAGGCCTCTCACTAGGAATTAAGTTGACCAGCACCTTCCTCCAGAACTGTGAGAAATGAATTGCTATTGTTTAAGTCACCCATCTGGGATATTTTGTTATGGTCACCTGAACTGACAAAGACGTCTTATTCAGTCTCCTAAAGGCTGCTAATGCATAGTATAGCATGTGGGGCCTTCAGTCTCAACCAAGTCTCACTAGATAGTATAGTCTCGATAAATACAAAAGTAATGAACAAGTCCAGTATGCCCCTGCTCGTGCATTTACTCCAAGCAGAACCTAGTCAAATTTACCTTCACTTTTTTCTCTTTCTGCCTCGAGATCTGTCTCAGCTTCTTCCACTGGCTGTATACTCCATTCAGCAGCTCCAGCAAATAGTTTTAAATTTTAAATGCTGCTGATAAAGATTTTGGTAAATTTCTTGCTATATTAATGTGTGGTATAAATGATTCTTTTTAAAATAACCTTTTTTTTCTTTAAAAACTCTCATTTGACATTATTGAAGCCTTCCAAAAAATCAGCATGACACATGTAACATTAACCAGCTCTAAATCTGGTAGAAATTCAAAAGCCAGACAGAAGACTTTGATTTTTAAAGCATATTTAATCATGTTTTAAAGCAAAATGAGAGACCACAAATCTATTCAGACACTCCAAATAGTGAAGAAATAATTTTTATCAAAATCTTGTAACCTTACTCACACTGAAAGAAATTGTCCCTAAGCAGTGCTGACAACCCTGTCTGAAAATGTGAACCCAAAAACTGCGTATTTTTTAAATTACATTTTGGAAGTATTGAATGTGCTCAATGAAATTCCAGAATTAAACAACTCCAGTTTTGCAGCAGGCACTGACTCATCACAAACTCTTTCCCTCTCCTTTTAGCTAAATTCCCCTACTTCCCTCTCCTTTACACACACATACACACACACGCACACACACACACACACACACACATTCTCACTCACTCACTCACTCACACACATATTTGACTGGTTTTAACTGAAGCATTGGTTCCAACTGAAGACTTAGAACCAATAACTATGAAATATCAAAATATTCACAAATAATCCTATAGACTTTGATTTCTATTTCCTGTCACTCTTTTTCCATCTTAGCTCTAGAGAAAACAACTCACTTCCTAGCTGGAGTGTCTCCTAGACGAGCAGAGAGGCAGAGAAGCTCCCAAGATAAGGCTGGTAGAGTAGCTCCTCAGGTCCATAAATTCAGCTGCTCAGCGTCTCTCCTAAAATGTCGAGAGAATTGTGGAATGTCACCAATCCCCACAAATGCCAATATTGTGATGGGTTAGCACTGGTTTTGTAGTGACAATAGAACTAACCATGTCCCTAGAAACAGACATAGTCTTCTAGTGGATTGACTGTTTTTCTTCCAGCACTTAAGCAGAGTCCATGGAACAAATTAGCTTTGGAATTCATAATTTTGGCTGTATATTAGATAGTTAGTTCTTATAATTTTTGAGATAACTTAATATACAAAACTTATTATAAAGTGTATAATTCATTAAGTTTTAGTATATTCACAAATTTCTGCAGTCATCATTGTCTATTTCTAGAACATTTTTATCACCTCCAAAGAAGAGGCATGTTACAGGGAACCAATCTACATACCTCCAGCCTTAGGCAATCACTGATCTACTTTCTGTGTCTATAGATTTTCTTATTCTTGACATTTCATATAAATGGCATCATGCAATATGTGGCCTTTTGTATCTGGCTTCCTTCACTGAAGGATGCTTTTAAGATCCTAGATGACAGATTTTTATGGTATGTTGAATCTTTCTTCTAATCTTTCTTCTAATAGTCTTCTAATATCAAGTGCCTCTCTCTGTAGAAGTGCAGTACATGCATAACCTCACTTCATCCCTACAGCAGTGGAGTGAGTTATATCCATTTTACAGATGAGCAATTGGTGCTTATAGAGAAGTCAAATAATTTGTCCAAGGTCAGACAGCTAATAAGCAATAAAGCAGGGTTTCAATCCAGGTCCATTTCTCTGCAAAGCCAGTGATCTTAACCTCTAGACTTCACTGCCAGAATTCTTAGAGATGAGTCTTAATTTTGTGGCCCTTTCCAGTCTCTTCTTTTAAACAGGAAGAAGCATATTGCAAAGATGTTTGAGTTAACACTCAAAGCAGTTCCCTAGGGGCTGAACTTGAGTGGGAAGGTCTGGAAATGCGGCATGGATGACCAGCAAGTTGAATATCAACTTGGATACAGCTGGAAATTTAAAGTCCCAGAAATCCCAGGGTCTTTAAGGAGAATGATCCTGGAGCTCCCAGCACACCACATACCACCAAGTAGCTTGGGATGTCTGTTTTAAGTTTGGGAAGTCATTAATATCCTTGTTTATGTTTCTGGTGGATGAACTAATAAATCAGATTATTCACCAACAGAAACTGGTATTCATGACAAATCTTGGAGAAACATGAAAGAAGAATATCTTGCCTGTGACTGTGACAGGCTCTAACAATCTGGAGATGAGGTTCAACTTATTTCTGAAGACTCTCCAAGAGTGACAAAACACCCAGGCAGAGCTTTGTCGAAGAGTTTTATTTTTCATCTTTCTCCTAGAAGAAATAACAAAAATTAGAACTGAAATCCACAGTTTAGTCTTTAAGCTCATTTCACTCTTTTTTTTTAAGATTTATTTATTTATTGCATACAATGCTGGGGTGTAAGCCAGAGGTGTGGGGGGGTAAGAGGATTCACCAGAGAGAGAGTGGGGAGCAGAACAGACAGATCGACTGCAGTACACTGCTGATGGGAGCAGCGGGCAAGGCAGGAGAGGTCTGCTGTGCCATGTGGGAATCTCCCTGGCCAGGGATCAAACTCGAGCTCGTGCTGCAGCGGCTGAGGATAGCTTCACAGTGCTGCGACTTAACCCGTTGCAGCACCAGGAAGGTCCTCATTTCACTCTTTATTTTACTCCTACCCTGAGATCTCAAGGAGCCAAATGGTCAGGAGTTACCAACCTCACTCCTCCCTGCTCCACCTCTCAACCCTGAGAGGCCCTGAAATCCACCAACTGTGACATGAGTCAGAAGGGGGCAGCCTGGGTCAAGAAGGAGCCAAGTAGATTCTTCCTTAAAACACTGGACCCTGGATGCATTTTGGATGTAGGTAGCAAAGAAGTGGTCTTTAAATGGTGACAAATTATTCGGCATATGGCTAACATGAAGCTGCCCAAGCTCTGATTCAGAGCTTCATCCCAGTTCAGTTGTCGACTTGAGTTGGATCCCTTAAAGAGAAGATAGTATCATTCCCCCTCAACGCAAAGGGAAGAGCAGCAAATGAGGAGACCCAGTGGTGATGCCAGAGGATCATGGTGGTGAGGAGGGTGTGGTAACATGCATCTGAAGAGGTGTGAAGCTGTAGCCCTAAGCTATACATCGTGTCATAAACCAACATTACTGCAAAAATAATGAAATAAAATAAAAACAAAAAGTCAAGCAACCCACCAATCAGACACAATCCAAAGGGAAGACAGTCGGGCTGGCTGGTCTTGTTTTCTTTCTGCTCTTCAGGAGCCTTTGCCTCTGGCTGAGTCCGAGACTGTGAGGGCTTCTTCTAGTTCTGCAGTCACAAAAACACACCTGAAACCTGCTCTGCCAATTCCTAGGGAGGAGGCAAGGTACTGAACCATTCTAAGCCAGCATGTCTTCCGTTGTTAAGTGGAACTATTAATACTAACCTCTCAGAGGTGTAAGGAAGATTAAATGATATGAAACATATAAAGCACACAGTGGGGAGTTTGACATGCAGTAAACAGTAACTAGTATTTTATAAATTTCTCTGTGATATTTGGGTGCACAGCCCAGGGAGATGTCGCACTATCTTTATTTTAGCCTGCATAGCCTGCAGATGGGAGTTGGGAAGGAAGAGAAGTGTGAGCCAGCTCTGAGAGGTGCTTCCTGGTGTGAGTTCTGTATCTGAAAGGGAGAGACTTTCAGAAGGTTGACACCTGATGATTTTCTGTCCTTGGCTCATCAGATCTCCTCCAGGAAGAGGAAAGGCTTAGAGGTTGAGCCCACGTCAGGAGCCCATGCGGAGAAGATGCTGAGACAAGAGGGGAAGGTAAAGGCAACGCTGTTCTGGAGAACTGAGGTCCAGAGGACAGGCGTGGGAAGTTGGGGTCCAGCTCCTTCGGAGGGGAGGGAAAGAAGACAGCCTTGGCCAATACTAGCTACATGACTCCTGGGGGCCAATTTGGAACAAGCACCCCTTCTCCCAAACAGCACATCTCCTTCAGGCTCATGATTAGGGCAGCAGAGCACCAGCTGCTTTCAGCCCCACTCACCTCCTCAAACAAGCCCGCAAGCAGGACCCAGACTTCACAGCCTCGAGCAGTGGCGCTGGCCGGGGTGGGTGTCTGAGCGTGGACACAGATCTCACATCCATAACGAGGAAGATATGAGCAAATACTCTGATATCTGCGGAGGCCAGGAGAGGAAGGAGGGAGGATCTCAGCAACTTCTCCTCTATATCTTGCCCTGCTTGTGTACCTCCATGACAGGGTGGGGGCTTCAGAAAGCAAAGCAGACATAGAGGCTGGGATATTAGAAGTTTATTAAGGATCAGACCTGTGAAGGCAGGGGCAGAAGCAAGATGGGGCAAAGGGAGAAGCCCAACCCAAGTGCAGGCTCCATAGAGCCTCAGCCAGCCTTTGTGGGGGAGGCGGGTCTGGAGCAAGTTGTCCATCAGAGAGTGGGAGATGGTGGGGCCTCTATACCCGCCCCAACTCAGGCAGATCAGAGAAGGGCATAGCCTGGGGCAGTGGAGCAACTCTCTGGTGGTGCGAGGATCCTGCAGTAGCCCCCAGCTGAGGCTCTATAGCCCACACACCCCACAGCTGGGCCACGTGGCCTTCCTTGGAAGAAACCTGGGTAGTGCATCTCCATGCTCCCCACAGCCACCTTTACTACACCCACAGCCACTTCTCGTTCCTCCTGCCAGTCATGTTCTAGAAAGTGGCTGCAGGACTGAATTAGCAACACCGCCGAGGGATCAACCCCTGATCACCTTCCTCAGCAGCTCAATGGAAAACTTATTCTCTTTGTCTTTCTTCTGGAGGACACCTTTAAATTTTTTTTTTCAGTAGCAACTTCATTTTTATTATCTTTTTTAAAATTGAGGTAACATTGGTTTTCATCACTGTTTGTTACAGACATTTTTTGAATGGATATTGTTGCTTCATCAACACTGAGATCGTGGCCAGCAGCACCACAGTTCAATGCTAAACAAGTTTATCTAGTGGATGTGTTTTCTCTGCAAGTGCCTCACGACCTCCTAACACTTGGGAACACCAGACTGTATCCTTCAGCACGATGCCTGGGAGTCAGATTCACAGTGAAATCACCACCAGAAAGTGTAAAAATGGGGAAAAAACGTGGTACTACCTGTCAGCAAAAGGGACACTTGTTTACAGTGTGAGTGCTAAAAAAAAGACAGCAAAGCGGAGCGTTATTCAAGCTCCCTTGGAAGGTGCGAGACTGACAACCCACATTTTTGCTGTCCTGTGCATGTCTGCAAATGACCCAAAGGCACTAGGACTACTGACATTGGGATTAGAAGTAAAATTTAACAAGTAGTCAAATTTGCAAATTTAGAATCCAGGACAACATGGGTTGACTGTATGAATGTTTTTAATTGCCTCCCTTCTTATAATTTAATATTCACTCTACTTTTATCCTAGGTAACATTGATGAAATCATGGTTTAATTACATAGGATATATATTTTCTAACATACATCAATTTAGATTGTTCCTCTCTGTGCCTTTGATGATCATCTCTTGTCTTCCCAGTGGGGCACAGCCCTCAGGAGTCAGTGATTCCTTGAGACTGGATTTGTGAGTGTCGGGATTGGATATGTGGATGGTTTGGTCCAGCCTAATCTTGAGACATCCTTCCCTCCTAGTTTCTGCTACAATCATTCATTTGTTCCAGGAACTCTGGGCTAAGAGGGATTTCTTTTCTATATTCCACTCAGCACATGTTTATCCTTCCATTGCTAATAAAACAAAAGCTTGTGTTTAATGTGGATTGATTCAAATAGAGAATTCAGCAACTTTCCAAATCCACCAACTTCTTCCTGTGTAGTTAAGCATTCTCACATTTGATGAAAATGGAGAAATGACAAAGGATTTGGATATTCTCTTGAAAGTTATTTGTGTGCTTTAAAAATCTTAAAACTTTTCTCTAATATATTTTTTCATAACTTTGTAATAATCAAGAATAATTTCTATGAAAGAGCTAGTTTTCGGGCAAAACCACATTTAATTTCCATGTTCTCCATGTATACTTAAATCACCTTTCAAGTGCTACCTAACATTTGTCAGGGTTGATAAATTGTCCAGGGTTGATAACATTACAAAGATGCAAAAATGGTGCAGTAATCATAAGGACCCAAACTGATTTCCTTCAGTGAGTTGTCAAAAGAAGATGAGCTTTTTCAACTGGCTTTCACCCTCTCTACATATTGTGATCTAATTACACTTCCCCATAATTTGTAAGCATAAGGTGAGTTTTTTAAAGCTAAAGTTAAATATTTGCTAGATGAAAATGAGATGATTTAAGCCAAACCAAAAACAAGGTGTCTACATGTTTTTTAATATTGAGTCTATGTTGATGTTCAGAAAACTATATTCTGTTTTCTTTTCTCCTTCACTGCGTATTCTTTTTTAATTTCTGTCTTACTGAGGTATAATTGACAAATAAAATTGTAAAATATTTAATGTACATCATAGTGATTTGATGTAGTGTAGTGATAAGGATTCCCCCCCCCATCCAGTTAATTAATATATCCATCACCTCATACACTTAACTTTTTTGGGGGGAGGGGTGAAAATATTTAAGTTCTACTCTTTTAATAAATTTCAATTATACAATACAGTGCTATCAACAATAGTCAACGTTTTATATTAAATCTTCAGACCTTATTTATCTTACCCCCTGAAAATCTGTGTCTATCAACCTCTCCTAATTTCTTCTAAAAGCACTCCCTCAACCCCTGAAAACACACTTTTTGTGCTCTCTATTTTAATAGGCTTGACCTTTTTCTTTTTTAATATTCCATATGTTGGAGATTCCATGGAATATTTTCTTCCCTTCCTGACTTAGCACAATGTTCTCAGATTCTATCCATGTTGTCTCGAATGGCCATTTCCATTTCTTCTCATAGCTAAATGATATTCTGTTGTTAATACAAAAATCTTTATCCATTCATTTTAGGTTATCATCTTCTGTTTTGTGAACATGGGAATGCAGATATCTCCTTAAGATCCTGTTTTCATTTTCTTTGATATATACCCAGCAGTGGAACTGCTTTGTCATGTGCTAATTCTGTTTTTAATATTTCAAGGACCCTCCACACTCTTTTCCATTGTGACTGCAGCAATTTACATCCCACCAGCAGTACACTGGGGCTCCCTTTTCTCTACATCCTCACCAACACTTGTTATCTCTTGTCATTTTGATGATCGTCATTCTAGTCATTGTGAGGCCACAGTCCATCTAGTTTTGATTTGCATTTCCTTAATGATCAGTGAAGCTGAGCACTTTTGTTGGATCTCTTGGCTTCTTTTATTTCTTCTCTGGCAAAAGTCTATTCAGGTTCTCTGCCCATTTTTTAAATTGGATTGTTTTTGCGCTCAAGAGTTGTGAGTTGTTTATACACTTTTAATATTAACCCTTTATCAATATATGACATGAAAATATTTTCTTTTTATCTGTCTGTTGTCTTTTCATTTTGCTAATGGTTTCTTTTGCTGAGCAGGCCTTTTAAGCTCATGTAATCCCTTGTTTGTATTTGCTTTTATTGTCAAAACGAAAATATCCTCAATAAGACACTGTTAAGGAGTTTACCCCCTGTGCTTTCTCCTAGGGGTTTTATGGTTTCAGGTTTTATGCTTATTTAATCCATTTTGAGTTGATTTCGAAAAGGTGATTAGGTTAAGATGAGACTGTTAAGGCAAGGCCTTACCAACAAGTCAGCTGTCATTATATGAGAAGGGAAACCCACCCGGGTCATTGTGCAAAGAGGACAAACATGGAGAGGGGCAGCAAGAGAATGACCATCTGCAAGTCAAGGAGCAAGGCCTCAGAGGACATAACCCCCTTCAGCTCCTTGGCCTTGAACTTCCAGCCGCTAGACAACAAAATTCTGTTTTCTAACCCCACACCTCACCCCCAGTCTGTGGTTTTGCTATGGCAGCCCTAGCAAACAAGCACATGGTGGAGCCTGGTGTTTCCTTCTCATTTTCTGACAGCTTTGCTTGAATTTTTAAGCAGTGAGCAACTGTAAGTTCTCAAAGATGTTCATTTTGCCAGCTCTCCTTGCATGCCATGGGTATCTTTCACAACCTACAGTCAGTTTTGATCATTCCTGTTCTCACGTGAATTTAGAAACACACATACTGCTTTTGTTTGATATTTTCCACATTTCATAATGGTCTAGGTTACAGAGGTTTATTCAATAAAAGTCTTTACCAAGAGTTGCCCAGGATTTTAATTTAGCCAAGTCTGAGGCCCTGCAGGGAGCTAGGTGAGTGAGGTGAGTCCAAGCTCCAAACATTTTTGCAAGATTCTCCTATTACTGCTTCTCCTTCTCAACTACTGCCTTTAAAGCCTGCTGCTTATACACTCCTGAAGTTAGAGGTTTCTCTGACACCAGACCCGTCTGTGGAGACTGTGAACATGAGCGGCACCGCCTGGCGTGTGCTGCAGGGTCAGCAGAACTGCCCATGTCCTCACCACGCTGGAGCCAGGCCCTGCCAATGGAATCTACGAACTGGTCTAATTGCGGCAACTGTCCTAGGGAGCCAAAACCACACTCTGCTGATGGAAGCAAGATGCACAATCCGGAACCGTCCACAAAACCCAAGACCACCTTGCAGATGCTTTTCTAGGGCTCCAAACTTTTGAATAGGCAACCACCCCATTGACAGATGGAGTGTCCAAAGTATACACAGGGCCACCTGCTTGGCTAATTAGAGTACTTGACTTTTCAGCCTTGGGAACTTGATGGATACTGCTCCCTCTACTGGGCAGCTAGTCACTCTGAAGCTTTTGGTGTCATAAAGCTATAGGAGAAAAGGGCCAGCTCCATGACGGATTGAGGACCCGGCTGATAGAATCTGTGAAGAAACGGTATTGTCTGATGTAATAATACTAGGGATGTGAAAATGGGACTTTACAGGTTTTGGCCAATCCTTTTTGGTGGTCCACCACCTTGGGTCTCTCACTGCATGTCAGTAACTTGTCATCTGATAAAAAAGGGGCTGTGATCCTACAGGCCTTCCAACAGGCATGAGATACTGTGATTATAGCATTTTATTCTGGGGACAAATATGACCCAGAGATTGGCCTCACAGGAGAGGAGAGGAGAAACAACAGGGTAAAGGTATTCCAACAAGACAAGGGGCCCTACCAAAATGAAGGCATAAGGAAAGGAAGGCAAGCAGCTCCCCCAGTCTGCCCGGGACATCAGTAAGAAGTTCAGGCATGGACAGAAGCCCAAGCATGACCTTTGTCAAACTGCTACAGACTCAAAGGCACTTCTCCAAAGAAGAAAAGCAAATGGCCAACAGATACATGAAAAAATGCTCAATATCACTTATAATCAAGGAAATGCAAGTCAAAACCACTCTGAGATACCACCTCACACCTGTGAGGATGGCACACATTAAAAATACAGGTAGCAACAAATGCTGGAAAGGATGTGGAGAAAAAGGAACTCTTTACACTGCTGGTGGGAATGTGAACTGGTCCAACCACTATGGAAAGCTGTATGGCGATTCCTCAAACTGCTCAACATGGAGCTTCCATAGGACCCAGCAATACCACTTTTTGGAATCTACCCAAAGGACACAAAAACACTAATCCGAAAGGATACATGCACCTGTATGTTCATTGCGGCACTGTTCACACTAGCAAAGGTATGGAAGCAACCCAGATGTCCAAAAATAGAAGACTGGATCCAGAAGATGTGGTACATATACACAATAGAATACTATTCAGCATGGAAAGAAGATAAACACATGCAATTTGCAGCGACATGGATGGAATTAGAGGGGATCATACTCAGTGAAATAAGCCAGAAAGAAAAAGAAAAGATACATACATTAAAAAAAAAAACTGCTATAGACTCTTTAAAAAAAGCGAACCAGACTTGCTGCTTTTATCCTGCATGCTCTTTTTTCTCTCTTGCTGCAAAGCTGGGTCAACAGGAAGCTCTAAAACAAGGAATAAGGCAGTGAAAGTTCCTGTAAATGTGCCTCCTCCTTCTGTAGTGCTCAGGGTCATCCTGATTTCAGTTCAGCACGTGGAGTGGAGACTAGCTCAACTGAGCCAGCGTGGCGAGTCCACTCCAGTTCGTATCTATCCACGTTCACCCAGACACCATCAATATTTATGTTGGGTTTCAGGTAGTTAATTCTGGCAAATGGAGATAAAAATGACATTATTGCTAAGAACGAGGTTGGAGAATGTGACTTTAAAGGTATTAGCCAAGTGGGTTTCCCAATCTCTCCTCCTATCCTGAACTTACCCAGTGACAAGCAGCACCTTCCTGGCAGAAGTCCGCCTCTGCAGAGCTCATGGCGTGCAGGAGCAGAACAGTTGAGTCACAGCATCCCAGCTCCCTCTCCTGAACTCGGTGATCAGATAAGTTCATCCCTTTCCCCCAGAGAAGATGAACAAAGAGGCAAAAGGAGTGCGTGAGCTCCAGAGGAGTCTCCCTCCCCATGGAAGGAAACATCTAGAGAAGGACATACGTGTCCCCCAACAACAATCTCTTCTGGAAGCCCCCATATGTCTGCGGCCTCCGTGCTGTCAGGGCTTTTGTAGGCTGCAATCACATCAGCGCCCTTATCTTTCTGCACTCTACCTGGAATCCCGGAAAGCGGGACTATGTTGCTTTACTTGTTTTTTTAATGAGAAATGCATTCAGTGAAATGAGATTTTGAAAGCTATTACAGACCTCAATATGAGTGATGGAACATATACTTTAGATAATTTATTAGAAACAACAGTCTACCTGTTTAATTTTGCATGTGTGTTTGTATACGCATATTTTTGTCTCTTGTTTCACAAGATAATTAAAGCCCATATGTCCACTTAAACAAATGAATATTTTTTATCTTTACTGACTCATTGGAGAGGAATAAGAAGTTCAAATGCAAATTTGAATAGATAGATTACATTATTTTTTAAATGCCCTTCTGTATTTAGTGTGGAGTACTAGACATAGTAAACACACAAGAAATGTTTCTGAGATGGAAGAATAGAGAGTTAAACAAATGAATAAAGAGTAAAAATGGGAAATCAGGGAGTTAGGACTCTTTTTAGAGATAAGCCAAGGCTTTGACTCCAGTTAAGGGTAAAGCTGCCCCACGCATGGGGCTTATCCTAGAGCAAAGTGTAGAAGCCTCACAGAAGCAACCATAGTGAAGCAAACAGGATCTGAACTCAATTCCTCAGGGCACCCCACTTTCCCAGGTTATAGCAGCATCCCCTGAATCTCCACAGCCTGACTCTAGCCCCTCAGCTTTGTGTGGGCCTTTCCTCTGGGCCCTGTGAGGACCTCCCTGCCCCAGCTCTCTAGAGACTCCTACACTCTCCCCCTAGGCCTCCGTCCTATGGACCCCAGACCCTTTAGTTCCTGGCTGGAGCTCTCCACACTGGGGAAAAACAAGACCCTCTCACAATCGAAATGCAACTATTAATAAACATAAGCTAGATATTCATATATTATGCATTGTACGTTTTTGGGGGAAGGGACCCTGGTATACGCTTGAATAGCATCTTGTCCAGAGAACAGTCTCAAATCTAGTTGTGTAATTAATTGATCAAAGTAATATGTTTAGCTAGAACAGTGGCTTGGATTTTGAATACAGGAAGCCAGTGAATAAGAGGTGCTAAGTCTGACTGCCTTTTTTTCTAGGATGTGCAATATAGTAGTGAAGACACTAAAACTAGTCCAGCAGATCTAGCCACATCTTTGACAAATCCCATAATTTTTCTAAACTACAATTTACTTTTCTGCAATCTGGGCATTATGATTGTGCCTATCCCATCAGTCAGTCCATTGGGAATTATACTAAAACCAGCGTATAAAATACGCTGGTATTAGGCACATAGTATTTAATTTTTTTGTAATTATATAATTTTTTTGTTTGTTTATAAGCTAAGATTTGGGGAAAGTACAGGCAGCCAGGGTGGAAAGATTATAATAGGTTTTCAGGGACCTGTGTCAAAATGGGAAAGGCCAGGGTGGCCCATGCTGTGTCACAGATCTGGGACATTCCAGATGTTCACAGATGGAATGTTTTCTCTTTTTTTTCTATTCTACAAAACGAAGATGAAGTGTAAATGGGGTCAGGAAAATTTACAGGAGCTCAGAGAAAGAGCAGAGTGTCCAATCGCTAAATCAAGCTTAAAAAAAAAAAAATATCCTGACAAGGAAACTTGCTGCCTCTTACCTGGAGAGTTTGCTCTTGGATCACACTCAAACTCTATCCAAAAAAAGGAGTGGAGGAGAGAGACAAAGCACCAGAGACACAGCACATAGAGCCCTTCTGCCCTCCTTACCTGCTCCTGCTGACCAACCCAGGCACCCCGCAGACCTACTTGCCCTCTCTGTCTCCCTCAGGAGGGGAACGCACCCTTGGCCCAGAGGCCATCGAAAGTCTTCGAGGCCTCTGACAGCTTCTTGCTTCTCCAGGGGGAACCTCGTGGGGGCGCTGTAGAGTGATATCTGCGCATGTGGAGGGAAGCTGTTCATCCACTTGGGGCCTCTCAAGGGTGGCGGAGCAATGCGAGTTAGTGACAGCCTGCGGGCTATTTTAGGCCAGTCCCAGAACTGGAGTCAATGGAGGTTTTGTTTATGTAACATCTGCACAAAGCCCTTTGGAGAAAATAACCCCGGGTCTCCAGGCCAGAGCTGCAGTGAGCAGGGGTGTGGCTGTGTGCTTCCTGTTGTTCTTGGCCTGGCCACCGGCCTGTTTGTGTGGTTCCTCTCTTGGAGCCCTTGGCTTCCCGTGCTCTCTACTCCTTCCAGCCTCTTCAACTCCCTTCCTATGGGCGGCGCAGGCAGAACTGTCCTCAGAGACGGTGACCCAGGCCCTGAGCCCCAGAGCTGCCCTCCTGACCCTGCTCCAGGGCGGCGCTGCAGCCTCGGGTCACTTCAGGGTTTCCGTCCTGCACGGTCCCTTGGCTGAGTGGGTCCAGTACCAGCGGGTCTAGTGTGGACAGGGAAAGGGGCATGACCTGAGGTCAGCCGGGCGCAGATGGAATCCAGATCTGCCATTTGGCAGTTGCTTGATCTAGCACATAATCCCGTTATTTTTATGCGCACAAATGTATGTACGTCTGAGTTAAATAACATGTACGTTTCCCTTTTATCATGCATGCTCAAAGGCATTACTACTATATTGTCTGTTGGAAATGCAGATTCCCTTGGGGTTATGTTTTGAATGGGTGTGTCTCTCCAAAATTCTGATGTTGGAATCTTAACCCCCAAAAGGGATCATATCAGGAGAGAGAGATTTTCAGAGGTGCTTCAATCTGGAGGGTAGGGTCCTCAGGAATGGGATTAGTGTTTTCATAAAACAGGCTAGCGAGGCCCTTGGCCCTCTCCCCCATGCGAGGATGCTAGAAGTCTACACCTGAGCGCCGGCCACCTGCGGGCAGTCCTCTGATCCAGGGCTTGCAGTGTCCACAATGGCAAGAAACCCACCTCTGTTGTTTACGAGGCATCCCAGTCTGTGCTGTTTTGTTAAAGTAATTTGGCAGACTAAAACTATTGAAGAAAGTGGGATGGGGGTAAAAAGGTCTTTTTTAACTTTAAGTAAAATTTATAACCACAAAAATATGCAAATTGTAAATGGACGGTTTGATAAATCTGTTTACCTACATATCCACCCATCTAACTACTACTTGAATTCCCAACGCAACTTGTGTGAAAAGATATTTGTCCTTCTCAAGTCAGCAACTCACCCCCAACCTCCCTATCTCAGTCTGCTTGAACAAAATAATGAAATAACACAGGCTGTGAGGCTAAAACACAGAAATGGATTCTCATACTTCCGTGGGGTGAATATCAGGGTGACCGTATGGTCAGGAGCTGGCTTGCAGACAGCCGCCCTCTCTTTCTGCTCCCCTTCGTGCCCCTGGAGAGAGAACTGGAGCTGTCTGGCATCTCTTCTTATAAGAACTCCAGTGCTACCAGGTCAGGGCTCTACCTGTGATCTCATTTAACTGTATTACGCCTGGAAATGCCCTGTCTCCAGAAACAGTGACAATGGAGGTTAGTGCTTCAACACATGAATTTTAGATGAACACAGTTCGGTCCACCACACCCTAGCTGGTAGTTACTACTTCATTTGTAAAATGTCTCAAAACTGGAAGTAACCCCAATGGCTGTGAACAGAAAAATGGATAAGTCAACTTTGGCATATACTCAGACAATGGAATAATACTACACTGCAATAAAAATGAATGAGCTACTGGTACATAAAACCCTTTCTGAGCATTTTCCCTGTGTGTCTTATTAAGGAAGCAAAACAGCAAAGGCCTTTGGATCTTGTAAAGTCTGATCTCTATCTAGACTGTCCCCAAAGTAGGTTCTTTCATAACATGTTTTCCCCTCACATTTAAAAACAAAATTTCAAAGACCTCCCTGGTCGCCTAGGGCTTAAGTCCCAGTGCTATGAGGCCTGAATTCGATCCCCAGTCAGGGAGTTGACCCACAAACGGTGCAGCAGACCTCTCCTGTCTCACCTGCTGCTCCCCTCGGCAGTGTACTTCAGTAAATCTGCCTGTTCTGCTCCCCACTCTGTCTCTGATAAATACTTTCACTCCCCCCACAACCTCCCCACTCTGGTCTACACCCCAGTTCTTCTACAAAATAAAAATAAAGTAAATAAATAAATAAAAACAAAATGTCAAGTCTTAAGGAACCCTCCTAGTCACTGACAATCTTCCTTCTCTGGGATAGTGATGGATACCCCATCATAGCAATACTGTTTTCCAGTAGAGCCTTGTTAATATGAAACATAACTTTCTTCAGGGACAAACTGACTTTGAATTTGGACTTTCTGTTGTTTTTATTAGAGAACAATAGGATAGCCAGTTGGCTAAGGAAAAAACAGTTGTTTCATATTAGGTGTAATTTTGAATTAAGCCAAGATTGGCTTAACAGGTTTTACCCAAAATGTTTTTCTATACATGCGATATCTTACTAAGTCCTAGAAAGACTGCGGTGTATTTCCACGTCTAACATTATTTAGTCTTATGCTTCGCAAAATACCAATTTCATATTATTTTTTACCAGAAATACTGCCAGTCGGGTTAAACTGTTTAACAGGAAAAAGAGTTTTCATAAAGATCATCTCTTTTGAGGCTGGGAATTTTAATTCACTCAAATAAGAGATTTTAAAGTGTAGGCAGCTAGAACATAAAAGCTGAGTTACACACCAAACTGCTCACAGTGCTGCAAAACACAGTGTTTCCCAAGCAGTTGACTGGGTTTTCTATTCCCAGAGGTTTCGTTCTGGTTTCTGAGTGTCTGGTTTTTATCCAGAGGGCTTGGTTGCCTGATGTCCCGATTTGCCTTTGGGTTTTGCACTAGAAGAATAATAAAATGGACAGCAGCAGAGAAGCTAATGAAGTGTTGGAGAAAGGGTACGCCTGTCAGCAACACAGAGACCAGAGCTGACATCTTCCCTATCAGGCTATGCGACTGCTATCAAGTTATTTAACTTTTCCAAGTCTCAAGTCCATCCATAAAATGGGATGATAATGCCTACCTCAACAATTGATAAGAATTTGGAAATAATGTCTGTGGTGTACCTGGCATGTCACAGCTTAGTCACTCAAAACATATTCATTGAGCACCTTCCATGTGTCAGTCACACAGTGAACAGAATCACCTGTGCCCTATGGAGCTCACGGTTGGTCACTGAGAGGCACGATTTCAATGGTACCTGAAAACATGCTCCACATGACTGACCATCAACAAAATGCAAATCATAGGCATAAGGAGATATCACCTTGCACTATTAGGATGGCTATTAATAAATAACCAAGATAAGAAGTGTTAGCAAGAACGTGGAGAAATTGGGATTCATACACTTTTGGTGGAAATGAGAAATGTCATAGCTGTTATGGAAAACAGTATGAAGGATCTTCAAAAATTTAGAACTTCTGTATGATCCAGAAATTTCTGGATATAGCTCCAAAGAAAATGGCATCAGGATCTTGAAAAGCTGTTCGTACTCCCAAGTTGATTACTGCATTATTGATAATAGCCAAAATGTGGAAACAGCTTAGATGTCCATTATGGGTGAAAGGATAGTGCAAATATGGTCTGTACATATGAGGGAATATTACTCAGCCTTTTATTTATTTGTGTGTGTGTGTGTGTATTCCCCATAGGTTACCCACCACCAATTCACCCGTGAACCAACACCTTAGTCCCTTGTGCTCTCCTCTACCCCTTTTTGAGCCCTTATCCTCCCCCTCCCTTTCTGGATGTCTCTTTCTTGTTTGGTTCGTCTGTATTCCGGTTATAAGTGAAACCATTCGATATCTTTCTCTTTCTTTCTGGCTTATTTCGTTGTTACTCAGCCTTTTAAAAGAAGGCCATCCTGGGCCTCCCTGGTGGTGCAGCAGTTAAGCACTGCGCTGTGGAGCTGTTGGCAGCAGCAATGCGAATTCGATGGCCGGCTGGGGAGATTCCTCTCCTGCCTCGCCGGTTGCTCCCCTCAGCAGTGTATTTCCGTCGCTCTGCCTGTTCTGCTCCCCTGGTGGGTAACCTATGGTGGGTAACCTCTGGTGAACCCTCTCATTGCCCCACGCCTCTGGCCTGTACCCCAGTTTGTATGCATAAATAAATCTTTAATAAATAAATAAAAATAAAAAGGCCATCCTACAATACAATACTACACAGATGTACTTTGAAGACATTATGCTAAATGAAGTAAACCCAATCACAGAAGGACAAAAATCCTTTATGTGAAATATTGAAGTAGTTAACCTTATACGGACAGAGAATAGAATGGCAGTTGCCAACGGCTGCAGAGAGGTAAAAACGGGGAGTTGCTATTCAAAGAATATAAAGTATCAGTTATGTAAGAGATCTGCTGTACAACATATGACTATAGTTAATTCTGTACAGTACATTAAAAATTTTGTTAAGAGAGTTGATCTCACATTAAGTGTTCCTACCATAATAAAAAAAAACTTTAAAAAGAAAAAGAAATGTTCTAAATATGGATTATAATGTTTGATTAACTCTCAATTTAAATGTACTAAAGTTCATTGAATTTTATGGTGCGTAAATTTTAGTTCAACAAAGTTGTTTAAAAAAATAGTCAATGGAATATTATTTGGTGCTAAAAATAAAGGAGGTATTAAACCATGAAAAGTCCTAGAGGTAACTTAAATGCATATTACTAAGTGAAAGAAGTCAATCTATAAAAGCTACATATTGTATGATTTCACCTATATGACATTCTGAAAAAAGCAAAACTACAAAAACAGTAAAAAGATCAGTGGTTGCCAGGGTTGGGATGGTTGGTTGGTGTGGGTGGTAGGGGAGGGAAGGAACTAGGTAGAGCACAGAGGACTTTTAGGGCAGGCAGTGATAACACTCTGTAAGACATTATCATGATAGATGGTTGTCATTATCCACTTGTTCAAGCCCATGGAATATATAACACCGAGAGTGAACCCTAAGGTGAACTACACACTTTGGATGATTTCATGACGTGTCAATGCAGCTTCATCCTTGTAATAAATGTACCGTTCCGGGCAGTGATGTTGATAAAGGGGAGACTATGCCTGTGAGGGAGTAGGGAATACATGAGAATCCTCTGTGTCTCCCTCTCAATTTTGTGGTAAATCTAAAACTGCTCTTAAAAAATAAAATCTTAGGGCCTCCCTGGTGGCCTAAGAGTTAAGTCTTAGCACTATCAACACTACGGACTGACTTCGAGGCCCAGCCAAGGAGCTAACTCATGTAATTCGAAGCAGACCTCTCCAGTCTCGCCCACTGCTTCCCTCAGCAGTGTATTTCAGTAGATCCACCTGTTCTGCTCCCCACTCTGTCTCTGGTGAATCCTCTCGCCCCTGTACCTCAGACCTACACCCCAGCTCTTTTACGCAAAAATAAAATCTTAAAAATAAAGTCTTAGAAAAACAACAGTCACCTTTAATATAACAGCCCCATCTCCTTCAATTCTGTCCAGTGTCATCCTTCCCTCCTTAAATCACCTTTGCCTACTCCCTTTTTTCTCTCATAATCACCTTCTAATATATTATATAATTGCATAACCATATGCAGCCAATTCTAAGTTGTATGATTTCTTCACACTAAGCACACACGAAGTCAGGATGTATTTTATAACTGACAGCAATTCATTAGTAGTGTTCTTTCTGTCTAGAATAACGGTACCACTTCTGTCATTGCCATCTTGGAGATGATGAACTATGGAGCTATGCTATTGTTTATCTTTGTGCCCTTCTAGAATATCAGCTCCACAAGGATGAGGGTATTTTGTTCACTGCTCTATTACAAGTGTCTGGAACAATGCCTGGTACATAGCAGGTCATTTACAAACATTTGTGGAATGAATTCATGAATGGATGATCAGGTGGCCTGCTCATTGTTAATAAACTGACAATAAAACAAAGGAACTGAAATTAAAAGTCAAAGTTGGGCCTTCCTGGTGGCTCAAGGGGTTAAGTCTCAGCACTATGAAGCTATCTGCAGCCACTGCAGCATAAGTTCAATCCCCGGCCAGGGAGCTTCCCACGTGGTGCAGCAGACCTCTCCTGACTCGCTCACTGCTCTCCACAGCAGTGTGTTTCAGTGTGCCTGTTCTGCTCCCCACTCTGTCTCTGGTGAATCCTTTCACACCCCACACCTCTAGCCTACACCCCACCTCTTGTATGCATAATTATATCAATCTTTAGAAAATAAAATAAAAGTCAAAGTCAAGTAGAGCTGTTAATGGACCAACCTATTTCCATTCTTTCCTCATCTGATGCCGAGAAAAGAGCCTAGTTAAGAAGAATGTGAGTGAGTCATCAGGGCCCATCCTCCAAGGTAAGAAGAGACCTCTAGAGACCTTTGGGGAAGGTTGAAAAGAAGGTTACTATTTTAGTTCAGTCCAGGAACTTCTGTCTTTGCTGTTTCTTCACTAAAGCACTGATTTACCATGTTCCCTGGAGATGCTGGGAGTAGCCCAGGCCAGTAGGAAAAGGAGTTAGAGTCTCCCCACCAGGTGGTCAATTAATCTCTTTTCCACATTCCCCAATGGCCCAGGAATCACCTGTCCCCCAAAGCAGGCTTTTTTTTGCCTTTTTGTTTCCTTTGCCAATCATGACAGCAGGCCCTTGCGAGCGGTGACCTGGAGGCCCCTGAGGTGGGGCTGGGGGAGGGCGGTTTCCTGGACAGTCTGGAGGGGCTGCGGCCTGCATCACTGATGGCCTGGGGCAGGACTTGCGCAGGCCTGGACATGCGTGCATGCCGGGAACAGTTAATTTTTTTGTTAGATGGAGTCTTTGCTCTGGTTCACATTAGCTAACCCCACCCTGTCACAGACAGCTTCTCTGTTTTCCTTTAGTTTCAGGGACAAATCTTACATTGTCCCTCCCTGTGCCAGCCTCTACGTGGGACTGAAGGGTCAAGGAGCTGGGAAACTTATTTGCAGGACAAGAACAACTGCCCACAGAAGTCAGGCCCGTTTCCCCAGCAGCTTCAAGTCGCTTTACCTTTCTGTTTCTCTTTCGCCCACTCTTGCATTGGGCGCAATACTGGCACCCACAATACTTGGAAGAGACTACAAAAATATTTTCATTTTTCTTTCAAATCAGAAAGAACAATAAACTTGTGGGGTTAAAAAATATTTTTATTTTTGTCTCACAGCAAAGAAAGAAAAGGAAGGAAAAATTTAGGGTCTATGAAAGTCTAAGTTTTTCCTAGAATAAAACAAACGTTTAAAGTTCTATGACAAATAATTTTTAATCTTGATATTATTTGGAGGAAGGGACCCACAAAAGCCACATTGTAGGCCTGCTTGTTAGTAGATAGAAAAGTGATCTTGGTCGTCTGCAAGAAGTCTGGGGGTGGGTCTGGGCTTCCGCAAGCAGCTTCTGGAATTGTCACGGGGGAAAGGGACTGACGTATCTTGCCACTCTATGGTAAACCTGGCATTTGGGGCACATCATCTGATTGAACACTTACGGCTCTGGAAGGCCATGTACTCACCCAATTTATCAGTGAGTTTAAGGAAACATTTACCACCTAATCCCAAACATCTCCTGTGTGTATCCCTTTTTTAAAAATACGAATTCACATGTTCAGAAATTCTTTTCAATTAGCTTATACAAATGTTGGTTCAGAATCGTTTTTAAATGCCTTTTCCTTTTTGATCTTTAGATTACCTCAGTTTTCACAATTTTGGGCTGTCAGAGGCCTGACTTCTGTTCTGAACAAGCTATGACTGCACCCTAAGATGCAACTGGGTACTTGGGGTGCCTAAATTACCTAAGGCAGTCTGCTTTAGAATAACATGTCATTTTTCCTTATTTTTTTTTTAAAAGCATGTTTCAAATATCCAAAGGTAATTTAAAAAACAATTTCACAATCAGATTTTGATTGTGTTGGCCCAACGCAAACACCCACGCTGTCCTCAGAATGTGGCCTACGGGCCATTCAATTAGGAAAAACAGAAAACAAAGCTTGCCCACTGGAAACAAGATCCCACAAAGTCTGGCCCTAGAAAAACAATGCTGACTTCAGGAGCTCTAGTTTCTTTATTGGATAACTCGGTTTATTCTTTTATTTCGTGCTCTTGAGTGACTGCCATGCTGTGTGTTGGGTCCTATGCTAGCAGCTGGGGATTAAAACATAAATGGGATTGAGTCCCAGCTCTCAAGTTAATCCCAACCTAATGGGAACAGCCATCCTGGCCCAGGCTACCAAAGCCCTTTGCCTGAGACCTCCTAACTGGTCTCCCTCATCCAATCTTGTCCTCCATTGTCCATATAATAGACATGGTAAGGCAGGTGGGAGGCTGACTTGAGCCAGAAAAAAAGACTAGAGTGACCCCCCCCCAATTGCCTTTTTGGATAAGTAAATTAAATATATAAATTCATCCAACAAATACTTATTGAGACCCTAAAATGTACCAGACACTAATCTAGGTATAGGGACACCGCTTTGAACAAAAAGCCCACGTGGAAGACTTCCGTAAATAAACAAAGAGATAATATGATTTCAGATTGTGATAAGCCTTATCAAGAAAAATAAAGCATGGTAAAAGATGGATCGCAGTGTTTATTTTATGTAGGAGTCAGAAAACAATCCTCCGAGGAGATTATGTTTGAGCGTGGGAGAGTCATGTGAAGACCTGGAGGAAAAGATATCCAAGCAGAGGGGAGGAGGAACGTAAAGAATCTGTGGCTGATGAGAGAGTATGTCTGAAAAGATCGGTGTGGCTGAAGCTCATAAGTAACAGGGTATAGGAAGGTAGGTAGGGGCTGGGTTTTTACAGCTTTGTCTACCATGACAGTGAGGGTGGGTTTTGTTGTGTCATGGGAAAAAAATGGATGAATTTGAGCAAGGAGAGACATAGCTTGACTTTTGTTACTATTGTTATTGTTATTGTTTTTAAATCATTCTGAATGTGAAGTGTACAGTGAATTTTGAAAATACAAACATGAAAGCAGTAGACAGAGGAAAGGAAAATGGTGGCCAAAGATTAGGTTGTAGCAGACAAAGTATTAAGAAGTTGTAGGGTAGGGAGAGAACTGTCAGGTTTTTCCGCCCTTCCCTCAATGATGGACCTCTGCAGGCCTACGCGCATGCCTGATGGCGGGCACCTGGAGTAGGGTGTGGGCTTGTGTGAGTGGGCGCACCTGGGTCAGAGACTGGGCTTATAAACAGAAGCAGCAGCAGCGGTGGTGTGGCGTGGCAGGCGTGGCTCTGTGTGGCAGTGTGTGCGGTGTGTGGTGGAGTGCAGCAGAGTGCCATAGATTTTAGCAGATATGACAACGACTAACGGGGCAAGTCTAATTGGACTGATGCTGAACCTGCTTGATTTAGAGTCGTTGCACAACAAATGGCATAGAAGGCAGGACAGTTCGATGTAGACTGGTATGGAACCCTTTGAAAACCTGGGAAGGGATTTTGGGGTGGCTGGCCACAAGCAGATGGTACCCGGTGGCCAGCCTCCTCTTCCAGTGGGCTCCTCCCCAGGAATGGCCAGCAAAGATGGACCCCCACTGCAGTTGGAACAGGCCCTATACGAAATAGAAGAAACTGTGGATACAGTCCCCGTGAGGCAGCAGGGGCTATGAGACGGATGTTTCTCACAGACCTGCCGGAGTCCGGGCAGAAAGAGTGGGCCAGAGCCCAGCGACTACAGGACAAGATGCGGGAACTGCGACAACGTCTGAGGATTCTGGAGAAAGAGGTTCAGAGAAACCAACCCACCACTCCGGAGACTCTAGACTTCGTCCCAGGAGAGGAGGAGACGGAGGCCAGCCCTGTGCCCGAGACTCACCAGGTAATAGCAAACAGACCTGCGGCTCCGGAGATACCAGACTCCTCTAGAGAGTAGGAGGCTGGTCTCACGCTCCGGGCTCGCCCAGTGGTAACTCAAAAAATGAAGTGGCAGCAGCCTGTGGCCCCAGGGCGTCAGGCTGCTGGGCTGCAATAAATGACGGAATTTACTACATACAGACCGTACACCCAGGCGGGACTGGTTGACTTGGGCAAACAGTTCCGCCAGAAACCAGGGAACCCTTGCCAGCCTGGCTGCTGCGTTTGTGGACTGGGGGTGACCCTGGACCGTGAAGGCTCCCCACATGCTCTGTGTGGCTCTGATAGTCCCTTGGGGTCGTGGCCTGGAGGCGGACTTGCAGGTAACACCATGGGTGACTGCACAGTGGCCACCACGGGTGTGTGTTACCCACGCTGGGGTGGCAGACCAGGAAGCAATCTTGAAAGGAACATTTGTTTTAACTTTATGGCGCATTATGAGCTCGCCACTCTTATTGCATGTAGAGCCTTCTGATGCCTCTTTACTGGCAAAGTGAGTGTGGTACTTGCGACCTGGGAGACCACTGATGCCAGCTACAATATTATCTTCATACACAAAATTGCCATGCATTTTACCAAATGGGAGGGATCTCCCATTGCTAGTACCAATAACTTCTTTGTCTTTTTGCCCCTAGGAGGAATTGGGCTTAGTTGTTTTGTGTTGGAGTCCTGTTGTGTTTTGTTGTATTCAGTTTTGTTGTATTTTTTAAGTCTGGCGAAAAAACCCTGAGGGGGTGGACTGTAGGGTAACGAGAGAATTGACAGGTTTTTCTGCCCTTCCCTCAATGATGGACCTCTGCAGGCCTACGTGCATGCCTGATGGCGGGCACCTGGAGTGGGCTGTGGGCCTGTGTGAGTGGACGCACCTGGGTCAGAAACTGGGCTTATAAGCAGAACCAGCAGCAGCAGTGGTGAGGTGTGGCGCAGTGCCGTGGAGTGCCATAGATTTCAGCCGATATGACAGTGACTAATGGAGCAAGTCTGCTTGGACTGATGCTGAACCTGCTGGGTTTAGGTGGTTGCACAACAGAAGTGGAGAGCCTTTTTGTCTTTTTGAGGGTTGAAAAATCAGGACATGTTCACAGGTTGGGGGTAAGAGAAAACAAATCAAGAATCACTGCTAGGTTCTTCACCTGATGATGGGTAAATATCGGGACTCTTTACTAAGGTCAGCTGGGGAGAAATAGGTCTTAAGGAAGTAGAAGAGGGAATCAGAGCTTATGCTTCAGACATATTTCATTTGTAAATCCTATTAAACATCTAAGAGGAAATATAAAAAGACAGCTGAATATACAAGACTGGTGCCCATAAGGAAGTTTTGGTTTGAGATAAAAGTTTCAAGGTGTTTAGATATCATGAGATGGAATGAAATCACCAGTGGGAAAGAGAAGACATTCTAGGGAGGATTCTTGGTCATTCAAAGTATGGTAGGTGAGTGGGTAAGGAGAAGCAGGCAGTGAAGGAGACTGAGAAGAAGATGTGGTGAGAGATATTGGAGATCTTTGTGTCCCAATTGCCAAATGAAGAAGTTATTTCAAGGAGGAAGAAGACACTCTCTACACAAATGCTGTGGGGAGAGCTAGTAAAATGAGACCTGAGAATTGACCGCGGGACTAGGCGATGTGGACATGGTTGGCAGCTTTGGCAAGAGTTGTTTTGGCAAAGTCTTGGTGACAAAACACATAGAGACTGAGAAGGAAGAAAGGAGATAATGACTGTAGGTTATTCTTTCAAAAAGCTTGGCTTTAAAAGGGTTTAGAGAGATGAAGTGAGACTCAGAAGAGAAGGGGTCAAAGTGATTTTATTTTGTTTTGTTTATTTTTAAAATAGGTTTAGGTGTAAGGAATTAGTCAATCGAGAGAAGAAAACAAGAAAGAGGGGTGAATAGTAGGAGTCCAACCCTTGACTAAGCAGAAGGATGGGAGGGGGTATCTTAGGAACACCCCCCATATGAGGAAGAATGGCAGAAACTGGGAGCACAAGTGCTTGGCTCTACCAAGAGAAGCCCTTTCCAGCTGTTTTATATTCTCAACAAATATTCAGCTGAGAGTGAAGAAGTAGAAGGGGTGCTAGAATTTTGGGAACTGGAGAGAAGGCATAAAATATAGCCCCAAGATTAAGAAAGCAAGTCGGATAGTAGATGTATTAGGATTGCCAGGCTCCCGTGTGGTAAGGGCTCACCTAGGTCTTTAATTTTCCTCCAGCTTTATTGAGATATAACTGACAAAACTTTGTATATGGGTAAGGTGTACCATGTGCTGATTTGATACACTCCTTTATTTGGAAATGATTACCACTGTAGTGTTAGTTAACACCTGCATTACCTCACATAAATACCATTTCTTTTTTTGGGGTGAGTACACTTAAGACCTACACTCTAAATAATTTGAAAGTTTATAAAACAGTATTTTACTGTAATCACCATACTGCATATGTCTTATGATTGGAAGTTTGTGTCCTTTGACCAACATGTCCCCATTTCCCTTAGCCCCCAACCACTGACCACCACCCTTCCACTCTGATTCTATGAGTTTGATTATTTTTTTTTAGAATCCGTGTATAAGTGAAATCATACAGTTTCTTTCTCAGACTTATTTCAGTAGTATCATAACCTCAAGATTTATCCCCATCGTCACAAATGGAAGGATTTGCTTTTATCTCATTTCTGAGTAAGAGGGTCCTTCATTAAAAAGGAGATCAGTCAGCTTCGTTGTGTGTTTAACTCCGGCTACATCAGTCACAGTGGGGAGGCTATAAAGCAGGTGTGAAGTAGGCAGAGGGCCTGTGTTGTGTTTGCATTACCTAAGGAACACCTTAGATAATTCTGGTAGAGTTGGAAGTGAGTTGGAAGTGGGAAGTTGTGTTATATATAAAGTTTGCGGGATCACACACAAACATTTCCTGAGTGTGTCCTCTGTGCCACACACTGTTTGAAGCACTGGGATACAGCAGAGAATGAAAGTCAGAATCTCTACCACCAAACAGTTTTGCAGGTTGGTAAGGAACATCTTCATGGTTACTTCAGAGGTCTCCAGAGAAACAGATGTGCATCCCAGGAATATGCAAGACTGTCTTTTGTCATACGGATAGAAGAGAATTGAATTTTCTTTTTTCCTCCTTTTTATTGTGATTATTATTTCTTTTACATTATTGTGTATTCCCCATAGGTTACCCACCACTGATTCACCCATGAGTCAAGATAATTAAACTTTCCCTAATATATTTCCTATCTTCTTTAAAATCTAGCTGCATGTCGTTAATTTTATGATATTATAATATTTCAGCACAGTAGTACACATTACATAATATGTGCATATTGGGGTTACTTGCTCAAAAATTATTTACTGACAGAGGTGTTTAATCAACAACATTTGGCAACCACTATTCTATGAGATAGTAGAGGAAGAGGGATTATAAAGAGCAACCCCCAAACTGTCATGATAAAGATGTATGCAAGGAATTCGATTAGCTCTCTGCAGGGCATAACCACTAAATTACCCCATTTTATGTTAGGGATTAACATTCCTAAGTGATGAATCTTAAAGAAATGGGGCAGACTAAAAATATCAAGAAAAACTTCATCATGGCTTGTGCTGTCAAATACCAGGACAAACTGCCATGTGACAAGATGGAGGCCATTTGGTAGAGAAGATGATGGGTGCTGATCTTGTCTATGGAAGAGACTGGTCCTTGCAGGACCCCACTGATTTGGTAGAGAAGATTGGACCACATGACCCTAGAGAAACTTGTAAATGAGTGAACAAAGAATGAGCTATGAATTTGAAATTATAATTTTTTATGCAAGGAGTTGGATAGAGGAAGGCTGAATCATAGCCTTGCATCCTCACGCAAGGAGTGATGGTCTGCCCAGATCGTAGCAATGGGAGAGATAAAGAATGTGTCAGCACTTCCAGTTTAACTTCGTGGGAGAGGGTGCCTGAGGAGCAGATGTGAGCATTTGGTTTCTGTGGTCGGCATTTTCCTGTAGTAGAGAAGAGTGGCTCACGAGGTCCCTACAGCCTAGTGAAAATCACCCCGGAGACGCAACTCAGAAGAGTGGAAAGTTACTCCATGAAGCCGCTGGTCTCCAGTTTTGCTTTGTTTGTTTGTTTGTTTGTTTTTTTGTCTTTTCCGCTCAACGTTTTATTTTTTTTATATATATTTTATTGTTATTTATATCTTTTACATTTTATATTCCCCTTGGGTAACCCACCACCGGTTTTTAACGGGTAAAGAAACAAGTTCCGATAAGTTACTAGCTCAAGTCATCCAGCTGATAAGTGAGAGAGCTGGAATTCAAAGTCGGAGCCATCTAACTGAACATGCCACGTCCTCTCTGCTGTGTAGTCAACTGCAGAAATGCCTTAGGAGAACACAGAGCTGCAGGTGGTTGAGGGAGCAGGAAAGTGTTCAAAAGGACTCGTGGGCTGCTGCAGCAGAGAACCAAAAATTAAAGCCAGGCAGGGGTTTAACAAGATGGAAATATTTTTTTCTCGAACATAATGGTCTGAGCATAAACAGTCCAGAACCAAGACAACAGCGCCATGGTGCTGGGCACCGGCCTCCTTGTTCTCCTCTCTGCCCTCTCTGACGACGTTGCCTCTGTCCTTGTGGTTAAGAGCACGTGTCTCTGGACTGTGTCAGCATTTCATGCAGCAAGAGGGAGAAAGGAGTCCTGGGTCCTCTGAGGTGTGACCCTTCTTTGCACACTTTACTTCTGCTCACAGCCCTTGGCTACTGTGAATCACACCAGCTCCTAGAGCTGTGAGGGAAGCTCAGCGGTGTCTTTCTTCCAGGACACTCTCTGTTCTGAACCACAACTCAGGAATTCGATTTATTTTTTTGTATTTTATTGAGATAAAATTGGTTTACATTGTTTGTATTTTGGAAATATAGGAACCCCCCCTTCAAGTGCTATTATCAAAGTGCACCCACCACCAAAGCATCCATAGTCCAACACCATAGTCCGTGGTGCTCCTTCCCCACTTTGTTCTTGCCCCTCCCCCTCCCTCTCCCCCTCTGGATTAGTCAGCTTTCAAGTGTTTGTTTTTAAGTTTGGCTTTAAATGTTCATTGCAGTGCTGGTTTACAGTAGCCAAAAGATGAAAACCTGTGCATAAACAGATGAGTGGACCAAGGAGGTGTGGAATATTACACAATGGAATACTACTCAGGGATCAAAAAGGTGAATTCACATCATTTGCAGCAAAAGGGATAAAGCTGCAGCGGATTAAGTCAAACAGTCAGAAGGAGAAAAATGCCAGATGGTGCTGCTTATATGTGGAATAGAGAGAAACTAAACAAAAGATCTGATAAAGAAATTCTATATCTAAAGAAAAAAGGGGGTAATGGATATTGATAGTTAGTTAGCAAGTTTGGGTACAGAAAATTACATTTGTTAGAAGACCAAAAAAAAAGACTGCATAGAGGAGTTAGGCTATTCTGAAATAAAGGTGGGTGAGGGCAATTCAGCCTGGGCAGGGGCAGAAGAGATAAGCCTCTTTCAGAGATAGGCTGGTAGCCAGGTGTAGGGTAAATCAGAATTATCAGATTTTCCCACCCTCCCCTCAATGATGGACCTCTGCAGGCCCATGTGCATACCTAATGGCGGGCACCTGGTGTGGGGTATGGACATGTGTGAGTGGGCACACCTGGGCCAGAGACTGGGCTTCTGAGCAGAGGAAGCAGCAGAAGTATGAGCAGAGACCACAAGACGCCGCCAGAGAACACAAGAAGTTGAAGATTTGCTGGGGGCTGGGAGGCTGGCAGGCCTCCCATTGCCTGCCCTATACATGGTTGTCTCTCTACAAGAAACCAATAAAAGCCTGCCAAAGCCACTGAGGACTCCAGAGGAGCTCCTCCTTTTGACCCGTCTGTGCAGCTCTGCAGCGAACCTACTCTGAGTCTTCCTGCCACTGCACCAGGTTTGGCAGAAGGGTTTAGTAGTGTACACAGAGAAGCCTAGAAAACAGGACTCACAGACCTTGAATTTATCAGGTGGGGAATTTGTACCATTTTTTGGTAGGCCGGTGATTGCGTGTGTGTAGGCAAAGAGAAATTTGACGATTGGGGCTGCTAAGGCAGTTGTGTGCCTAGCCTGGATGGGGAAGGTAGGTAGGAAAGGGGGAACCACTGGCCTGGGCACAGAGGGCCTGCTGCACACCCTAGCTCTGGGCTGACCAACTATGGCTCAGTGGCCAGGAGTCTGGCTTTGGGTCTCAGTCCCTGCATCATGTCTCAGCTCCACCAGCCACCTACTAGTCATGTGGAAAAAAGAGAATCAGATGAGCGTGTTTAGCACGTGCCAGGCACATGGCAAATGTTAGTGTGGCTGCCACCTCAAATAAACTTTCTCTCCTTAAATAGAAAGGCCCTTTTGGCTAAATGGAATGATTCAACGAGTTGATTTCTAAAGACATTTTCAACTCAAAAATTCTTTGATTCTGTAACGATGATGCAAATGTTTAACATTGAATGAAAAAAACAAAATATTTCAGAATGGTTTTCTTTCCATAGATAACATAGTAATGGTGCTGAACTCACTATGCTCCCCCAGACCAAATTCCATGTTGATCAGAGAAAAAAACATGCACAAAACATGCACAAAAATATACGGTGATTGGCTAAGTCCTAGAGACAACACCAACACCCAGCTCTGTGCTTGGATCTCCTGCCTTAGAGGAGAGGGGACTCTGTGTAACCATTCATTTTCTGAATTAAATTGGGATGTAGGCTCTTTATCATGCTCTTTTGAGGAAGATGCTAGAGATATTAGTGGGTCTATATACACCTCCTGGATAGAATTTCTACTTTCTGCTAGGGACTCTGGGATCTCAGGTTTGGCTGGAGATCAGGGCTGTGCAAAGGAGCGGCACGTCTGTGGTTGGAGGGGCTAAGTGGAAGGAACGCGAGCCAGCATGTGACGTTGCTTTGTCCATGCTGTGTACTGAGCTGTGTCCTCTCAAAATCCATATGTTGGTGTTCTGACCCCTACTACCTCAGAATGTGACCCTAGTCGGAAATGGGGTCTTTAAACATGTAATCCAGTTAAAAAGTAAGCTTCAGAGAGGACCCTAACCCAATATGGCTGGTGTCCTGATAGAAGGGAAATTAAGAGACAGACATGCACACAGGAAGACCGTCATGTGAAGAAAAGGGCCAAGATCCGGGCACTACTTATAAGCCAAAAAACTCTCAAGATTGCCAGAAAACTACCAGAAGCTAAGTGAGATGGCTGCAACGCATTCCCTCTCACTGTTCCCTGGAGACACCAACCTGCCAGACATCTTGACCTTGGACTTCTAGCCTCCAAAACTGTAGACAATACACTTCTGTTGTTTAAACCGCCCAGTTTGTGGTACTTTGTTACAAACCCAGAAGATGAAACCATCATCACTTAGAAAATTGCATGGCACACGCAATTAAGTGTTCGAGATTGTTCGTTGACTAAATGAGTGTATGAAGAAAAAGTTTTGAACAAGTAAATGACCTTTCACCTCCTCCAGGAATTTGCCTTTGTCCTAAGCTGGTCATCTTGCTCCCTTTCTGGAGAATGAGGGTGAGGTGGTGGCGGGGGCAGGGGGGTGGGGGGTGGCGCTGGGGTGTCTAGAGAGCTGGAAGAGGAAGCTGCCAGCAACAACCTACTTCCTAGAAATTCTCCCCAAGCAGTGGGCACCGGGCACATTGGCAAGGCCACCTCATTCAAGCAAAATTCTCCCAGGAGAGTTGAGAGTCCACCATTCATTATCATTTATTGTATTCAAGTCTATAAATTGCTTAGTTTTAAAAATCAGCAAAATAGTTTAAAATGTGTTGGGGAGGTTTTGAGACCTAGGGTAACCTCTGGTGTGTCTTTTTAGAGCAGTTTTCCACTTCGTTGTGAAAGTCATCTGAGTTTTGGGGGAAATATAAGCCATGTGTTCCCGGCTTATCCCAAAAACCTCAGGAAGAATTGCTCTGCACGCACCACGTGGGGAAGTAACCCGGACCTCTCCCCACCCCTTTCTCTTTGAATGAGTTGGGTTTCAAACCTCTTGCCAGTTTCACTCACAAAGACCTTTGATTTGGTCCTAACCTGCTTCGCCAAGGGAGCTCACCAGTCCCCTCTTGGGTGGTTTATTTTTAAGCCCACAGATATGTCCAAACCCTCATGTCCTAAACTCACATACGGGTTCTATGGACCCAGCCCCAGGCCATATTCTCATTTTCTAAATAGTTGAGATGTATCTATGAAAGTGACAAATGGTTTCTTTTAGACTTTAGGGTATTTTTAAAAATCATGTAAAACAGACTCCCAAAGAGTGGGACAAATTAAGAACTTGCCTGGTGTTATGAGAAACGATTTGGCCCATGCAGGTCAGAATGGGAGAGTTTCATAATAAATTCTTACATGACTCCTGCTCAGAGAAATGAGCAGCTCTCTTCCAGGAAAACTCTAGAGTATATGAACCATCTGGGACTGAGTCCCTTCCATTCAACGTCTCTTAGGAGAGATTTGTTCATTGGTGTTTTGGGTTTGTTTTGTTTTTTTTTTTTTTTTGAGATTTGTTTATTGTTTGTTGTTGTATGTAGATTAGGTAACTTCTCTAACTTTCAATAGTCCAGCATTGTTTTTAAGCAGGGAAAAGAAAGTTAGATGAGAATTTTGTCCTTCGATTAAAAACGTTTTATTGGTTGAATAAAGAGGAAGAGAAACTAGCCAGCTAGAAACAGACAAGCCTCTGAATCAACCCTGCAGAGCTAGCTGATTCAGCCTCCTCACTGTCACGACTGAGCTGTGAGTCACTGGTAGACGAGGATCCCTTAGACAGGCACAGCCCACTGCAGTGTTAGATCTTCTGCCTCCACCCCTCCGTCATTTACTCAGCCTGAACCACAGGTCCCCACCTGAACAGTGAAATCCCCGTAAACATTCTCTGCCCTGATGCCTGCAGGGATTAGGAAAAGTGCTGAAGAGTGTTGCTTTCTTTTATTCTCACATCCTTACTGTTGAATTAATTCACATTCCTCATTTCACAGTGCCTTATTGTAATTTGTCCTTGGAAAGTCCCTTTCGTTCTTTTTCTTTTGTTCCTTTTTCTTTTTCTTACTTCTTTCCTTTTATCTCCCTTCCACAGCACCAGCTGCTCTAATGAGTTTAATATGGACTTGTGTGTGCATGCATGCTTGCAAAATGAATTATGTGCCCTCGTGCATGTGCATGTTAATTTTTGCATACTATGTTGTGTTGATCTACGATATGTAACTTCAACGGTTACTCATCCACTGTCCCAGGGACAGATGTGCAGAGGCCTTTGATAGCCCAATCCACAAATAATTATTTATTCTACAAATATTATTTGAGCACCTACTCTGTTTCAGGTGTGGCTCTAAGTACCTAGAATATAACAGAAAACATGACAGGTAAGAATTCTTCCACTCTGGGAATTTCAATCCAGCAGAGGGAGATGGAAAATAAAAAGACTTAATAAATTAATCAGTTAATTAGCATATTAGAAGATTATTTGTGTGACATGGAAAAGAAAAAGTAAATGAAAGTAAGAAGGATTGGCCTTGTTGGAAGGCACTTTAAACAGTTTGTAAGGATAGTCTCTCAGTGTAGACTTAAAACAGGTATGGGAATAATCACAGTAGTACCAGGGAGAAAGTCTAGCCATTACGGGCCCTTAGATAAGAACATGTCTGACCTGTTCAAGGTACAGCAAGCAGGCTGAAGTGACCACAGAAGACATGGGCAAGGGAAAGGGGCATGCAGAATGAGGACATATCACATAAGCTTACCTTGGAGAGCATTTAAAAGACATTGATTTTTGTTTTAGGTGAGGAAACTGGAAATCCTTGAGCAAAGAAGACTACACAAAATTAAACCAACTTCAGTATCATTATGAGTTGAATCAATTAGAATTACATTACTGCAAATAATGAAAGCTGCACTATAGTGGCTCACACCACAGTGTTTTGTTTGCTCACATAACATGAAGTCTAGAAGTTTGATAGTAGCTACATAGGTTCAAAGTTCACTTTGATATTAGGTTCAGGAGTTAGTTCAGACATTCGCTGATATAGTTAAAGCACTTCAGTGATGTTATGAATGTCATCTGCACCATCACATAATGGTTGCCACAGCTCCAGCCATCACACCTGAATTTCAAGCAGGAAAAAAAGAAAAAGAAAAGGTAGGGTAATTCCATCTCTCTTTGTCCCCTTCATTAGGAAAGCAAATAGATTTCCAGAACCATCTCTTTTCATCAATGTGCTTCTACTTCTGTTCATTGGTCAGCTGGTCACACTGTCACCGATTGCAGCAAGGGAAGGAGGGAAAACAAATATCTTTCTGAGTCCATTTCCTCTACAAACATAATCCAGGTTTTAGTTAGTGAGTATGTGATAGAGAATAGACAATATCAGCAGAGTCTGCTCGAAGAGTATTTATTGAGAGAGTGTATGCAAAAGAAACATGACACCTGGCACATGATAGAGGCTTAATAACATTTTCTTTTTAATGAAGGAAGGGAATTCTTTTAAATAGAAGTATAGACGACTGCTTATATATCAGAGGTCAGATTCCCACACTACAAGATAGACCAATTAAAGTTTATACTTAATTTCGCAAATCCTTAAAACACTCAGCGAAGATGTTGCTATCCATTTTAAAAGCAGTATTAACAGTTGATGGGAGGTGGCTGTCCATGTATCCTTAACGGGTGGGATGGTTATTGTAACCTGAGAGAAAAGAAACTGGGCCAGATACAGAGAAATAGTAAATGCCACAGGAAATAAGCAAATACAGAGGTAGCCTCAATTCTGAAGAGGACTTTTGAGAGGTGGAAGACAAATAGCATACGGAGCCTGTAAGTGCATTGTATATACATGCACATGTGCACTGTATAAATATCTCACAGGCCGCAGGCCATCCTTGAGGATCGTGATACAGGAGCGGTTTCCTTACATCAAAACAAATGACCTCAACATCGTTCTTGTATCAAGTTTGTAAAATCTTTTCAAGAATATTATGTTGTTGCTTTTAAGAAACCTTAGGGATAACTTTTAGAGTCTGTGTCTACAGCAGTCTAAGAGAAGAGTGGAATGGATTTAAACTCTGAGATCTTTGAACATGATAACCATTACAGCTGATAATGAATGTAAGCTCACCACAAAATCTAAAAATAGACTCCTCCACATTTCTGGTAATAACAATTGTAGATTATACTTTTCATCTCTCTGCTTATTAGTTCCTTGTAATGCAAAAGACCACAAATCAGAAATATCACAGATATTGTGGGCCCTTTTCTAGGTAGACATTCTGACCCCCTAATGCCATCTCCTTTTCTATTTAGGAGAAAGAGAGAGGAGTCAGATCGATACAAAGAAGTACCAGACCATCCCTGCAGGGATGTCAGTTTGGAAACCACACCTTAAGTGGAGACCATCTTGGTTCAAATAATTATTTGCAATTATTTATTTGGGGATCTTAATTGGGTTGCAAGAAAAGATGTACTTAAAAAAAGATTTGCTGGGGCTCCCTGGTGGCTCAACGGGTTAAGCGCAGCACTATGAAGCTATCCAGAGCAACAGCAGCACGAGTTCAATCCCTAGTCAGGGAGATTCCCACATGGTGCAGCAGAACTCTCCTGCCTCACCCGCTGCTCCCCTCAGCAGTGTATTTCCATCAACCTATCTGTTCTGCTCCCCACTCTGTCTCTGGCGAATCCTCTCACCACCCCACACCTCTGGCCACACTCCAGCTAGTATGCATAAATAAACAAACCTTTAAAAAAAATGATTTGCTTCACTATGGCTGGATTATTAGCTAGCAGTACCACAGTTAAACATAATTACAAATTACAAACATACAACTTGGGGATACTTCACTATGACAACCAGTCCTTCCCATAGGAGGGTTGTTAGTTTGGATATAAGCTCTGATGCTTTAATGAAGACCCCAAACTATCAGTGTCGTGAAAGAAGTTTGTACTTTCCTATGTAGAAGGGAAGAAGTGATCCAAGGCTGGAAATGCAACTTCCCAATCACCATGAACCCAGGCTCCTTCTGATCTTACTGTCCTGCCGTCCTCAACACATCCTCTTATCTCATGGTCTATTTTAGTCTTCTTGGATTGTCATGATAGAATGCCACAAACTGGGTGACTTAAAAAATGTTTATTTTCTACAAGTTCTGGAGGCTGGAAGCCCAAGATTAAGGTGCTGGCAGGAATTGTTTCTGGTGAGACCAGTCCTCCTGACTGAGATTACCGCCTTCTCATTGTGGGGCCTCACATGAATTTTCTCTATGGTCCGCACCTCTGGTATCACTTCTTCTGAGGACACCAGTTTAATTGGGTTAGAGCCCTATCCTAATGAGCTCATGAAACTTTTATTACTTCCTTAAAGTTCTTATCTTCAAATAAAGTCACATTAGGAGTTAGGTCTTCAATGTAGGAATTTTAGGAGGGCACAATTCAATTACTGCCATGGCTCAAGATAGCTGCTCTGCGTCCCACCATAATATCCACACTCCAAACTGAAAGCAGAAAACAACAAAGGGGAGGGCACAATTCTTCCTTTTAAGACATGGTGAAAAATTTATACTCATCACATCCACTCAAATTCCATGGCCACACCTAGCTGCAAAGCAGGCTGGGAAATAACTTCCACAGTGGAACTACCATGTGAGTCTGGCTTAAATTTCAGTTGAGAACGAAAGAATGGATATTGGGAGGTGACCAGCAAGCTCGGCCACAGGTGATGTTCTACTGTCTTATGTAATCGTCTAACTACTGCATCACTTTTCTCTCCTGTCCACTCCCTTTTTGTGCCCTTCTGTGTGTCCTGCAGAGGATCAATTCTACTCAGTGCTCCTGGGAGGAGCAGGGTATATCCTTATAATCGAAGTCTTCTTTATGACATCCATAGAGACCTGGGTGCATTTTATAAGACACTTTGCCCTTTGTGGTTGAGGAAATAAAATATGGGAAGGATGATGATACTAGCCCTGTGAAGATAACTAGAGGGAGATGGAGGTGAAGGAAGAGAATGTAGATGGAAACCCTAGAGTACCTCTGCCTGTTGGTGGGAGTGATAACCTCTTGTCCTATTTTTAGACACTCCAACAAGAGTAGCCCTTTTGTGGAGGAGAGAACGTTTAACGCCAGTTGACTTCTTACGTTACTTCAGTCTGAGCAGCAACTGGCTCTTGCCTCCTGCTTCGTGTCTCTTGCAAGTGGAATGTGTCCTTACGTTAGCATTTTTAATCTGGTTCCTACAAAATTGTGCAATTTCCTGCTATTTCTCCTCTGGTGCTCTAGCCAAGTTCTGCTTTGGGGGACTTTCCCTGGTTGTTTTAAGGTCTCCCAGACACCTCTCCTTAGTCTCTTCTTGTATACGCCCTGTGGGAACACTTTGTTCTGGCACTCATGAAACAGCAAAGTGCATCTTGTTACCTTGGCCCCATTTCAATCAACAAGTATTTATTCAGTGCTGTCTTTGCTCCAGCACCATTCCAGACCCTGTAGGACAGACACTAAAAGACTGAGGACTCAGTAGCACCTTAGAAATACTGCTCCTTTTCCAAATGAGAAAACTGAGGCCCAAAGAACAAACAACTTGCCCCAGGGTCACAAGGTGTTCAGGAGGCCATGAAGAGCCGGCAGAGATGCCACATCTCCTGTGCTTGTTAGGATTCACGCTTTGACTAGGAAGATGAAAGAGAGTGTAGAGAATAACATACCATCTTCTCTGAGCCACATTATATTTTCAGTATGTTAAGGAAACTGCATTCTCCCTCAACTAACTTAGATTACTCTGTGAGAATTCAACTAAAAAACTCAAACATACATTAGTTGAATTATGCACCACACCCTGCCCACTTGAGGGCCCTGATGTAGAAAGCTAAAAGCCAGAATGAGGCGCAGCAGGGCCTGCTGCCCTGTAGGGGCTCTTTCAGAGCCGTCTGTGGAGGTCTAGGCCTGTGTCTCATTCTTGGTCTTGTTAAGACTGCTACATACATCCGTTTATCCACCTAGCAACCGTGTGAAGTAAATATCACTCTCCCCATATTATAGATGAGTGCGTGGACTATAAAGGGGTCCTCCTGGGTGGGGGTCTGGCCTGATTACCAAAAGATTCAGATGGAGTTCAAGTTTTGTTTTATTCTGTTTGGCTGCCTCTTCCTATCGTCAATGTGCTAGGATAAGTCACATTCTCCTCTTTTTAGTGGAGTTTCCCAGGGCAGAGGGAGTATGTGGTGGGAACAGAGGCACACAGGGGGACAGGGCTTGGCCATCAACATAAGCTTGATGTTGAGTGTGGCCTCACAGCTGATCTCTCCACGCTGTGTGCTCCAAGCTCAGGACGGAAGGGTGTTCTCTCAGGTGAGGCAGGGCAGAGCCCTGAAAACCCAGCCCAGAGCAGAGGCCCTCTGGGGAGTGAGCAGGGCAGGAAGAGACAATGGGGATCACATGAGAGGGGAGAAGAGGGCGGGAGGCCCAAGAAGGTGCACAAGGCCAGGTACTTTCTGAGGGGCTTCTGTTTGGCCTGAAAGGGAACCGCAGGGGAACGGCAGCATTGTAGCACCTTCTGGACCCAGTGATTGCTTTCTTTATGGCACTGGATTTTGCCTTCATAATATCCCAGATGTTGCAGGCCTAAGAATGGATTTATATGTTTGGGATTTAGATATTTGTGTATCCATGCAGAGAAAGATGTCTGAAATAATATTCACAAAACGTGTTATGATAGTTGTGATTGTTGAGTGGTACAGTTTAAAGAATTTTGTCTTCATTCTACTTTCCGTATTTTTTTTTAATAAGTTAGAATTATCTTTGGGTAAGAAAATGGGATTTTTTAAAAAGTGTGTTGTCGTTTGGGAAACAAAGAAACCAGCACCTGTATTCACTAGCTTCAAATATGATTGCTACCTCAAGGAAGATGGGGAGTTTCAAAATGACCCTGTGCAAAAAATAGCATCCCCTTGCTGCACAGATAACCTGAGACAAGAAGAAATTAAGAACTATACTCAGTTAGGGAGCTGAGAGCGTGTCTGTGCTATACCAGTCACAGATCATACGCTCTCTGACTCCGAGAATAGGCTGTCTGATAGCTCATCTCCACACAGCATCACCTTCAGCCATTCCAGCTGTTTGCTCACTGCCCCTCAGGGCAGAGGGAGCTGTCTATGACTGATTATGATTACCCTGGATCTAGTATGAGAAGCTCACAAAATAAATATGGAAACTGAGTGAGGTTTTTCTAAATCAGAATCCAAGAAAAAAGATGATGACCAGCTGCTCCATAGAAAGCAGTTAAGAATCAAAATTTCCCAAGTAATTTAGAGTAAGGTCAAGGAAACATGGACTGGGGTATGGAGGCAAGACGGAGACTTCTTCTGCAGGTGTCTCAGCAATAAATACATGAACATCTAGCAGGATTTGTTTATGGGATTATCTTTAGGAGGACACAGTAGACTCCAGTGATTAGAGCTAATACATGGCTATAGAGACTTTATAGTTACTTAATCTTGAGAAAAACAGCAGTCAGTGACCAGCCCAATTCTCTGTCTCTATCCTGATTTGCAGTGAGTGTGGCATTTCTTAAATGTATCACCTCTATCCAAGACTGTAGTTTCCAGAGTCCATGTCATACCATGGGCCAGGGCTGGATCTGTGGAAAGGGAAGCAGGTGGAGGAGCAGGGGAGCTCAGTCAGACCCCTTCTGTTTTGAAGAATTGGGTTCTCCATGATGAAAGGTCACCTTCCTAGTCCTGTGCTGGCCCATATAGCAGATACCAGCCACAGGAGGCCATGGAAATTGTAGGACATTAAATTAGGCAGGGAAATGCACATAATTATGAATAAAGAACCATCTTCTGCCTTTCATCTTCCTGCAATGTTCAAGAGTAGTTAAAAAAAAGAAGTACTTGACACCTGAAGAACATTGGAAAGAAATTATCCTTTTTTAAAAAGATTTATTTATTTATGCATACAAGCTGGGGTACAGGCCAGAGGCGTTGGGCAGCGAGAGGGTTCACCAGAGACAGAGTGGGGAGCAGAACAGGCAGTCGGCTGAAGTGCACTGCTGATGGGAGCAGCAGGCAAGGCAGGAGAGGTCTGCTGTGCCATGTGGTAATCTCCCTGGCCGGGTATTGAACTGGTGCTGCAGTAGCTCTGGATAGCTTCATGATGCTGAGACTTAACCTGTTGCGCCACCAGGGAGGCCCAAGAAATTATCTTTTGAAATCATCTGTTTTCTTCTTTGCAAAGGGGGAAAAAAATTTAGAAGGCTACACACCAAAAGACTGACAGTGAGATTATGTCTCTATCAGTGGGATAAGGGGGCCACAGAGCAGAAGGGAAATAAAGAGGGGGGAGGAAAGACCCAGGCACTTTCACTGCTTTCTTTTCTACTTCTAGGTTGTTGATTTTTTTTAAGAGGATGTTTCAATTTTTAACGTGAGAAAACTAATAAAGAAACTGAAAAATAAGCAAATAAACACAGAGATCCAAAATTCCAGCTAATCTCATTTTTTTCATCTCTAAGAACAAAGATTGTAAAGAATAATAAACAAGGGTTCAGGAGGAAATCTTTCCTGCTTTTACCTGCCTTATGTTTGGACCAGTCCTAAGCAGCCACTGTGGCATGTTTACCCACAATGTTTGCGTGACTTTGGTTGACTTCTGTCCTGGGTGTTGCAGTTCTAAACTTAGTGCAAGGTTAGCTGGAAACTTTCTCTTCCTTCACCCTCAACGTTGGAGGGACAGAGATTTCACTTCTTTGCTTTGCCTGGTGACCTTCAATGCATTCTAGGAATGATTCTTTGTCTTGTTTAGGAGTCAAATTCACTGAGATGGTGAGTTTTCTGTCAATGTGGTCAAATAGAAATTGAAATGTTCTACTCTGTAAAGTTTAGCTGTCTGTTGTGCTGCCCACAAATACTCAACACTAGCTTCTAGCATTGTGCCAAGAAATTTTGTCAATCCCTTGATCAGGTTGTCAATTCCAAACCTATGGAGTCATTAAACTTAAAGAGTAATATTCTGAAATTTTCCCTCAACCATGTGTCAATGTCCATTTGCATTTGGCTTTTGATGAATTATAATGTTCCATACAAACTGGCTGGGAATTTTTTTAAACTGATGTACCAATAAAAATACTTTGATGGTATAGACTAGAAAGATGGATGGGTGGGTGGGTGGATGGATGGATGGATGGATGGATGGATGGATGGATGGATGGATGGATGGAAAGAAGTATTGACGGATGGAAGGATGGATGGATGGATGGATGGGTTGGTTGGTGGATGGATGGATGCGTGGATGGAAGAAGGGAAAGTTAGATAGATAAAAAGATTATCCCTAGAGACTTGGATTGAGGGTATGTATACATGCATACATATCTGCGTGTGTGTGCTGTGTGTGTGCACAGCTGTGTGTGTGTGTTGTTGATGCTGAGCACCAAGAATCAGGCTGACTTACACTTTTTACCTGAGGTTTTTTTCTTCACACTTGTTTTTTTTTTTTTACTGGGAATGTTTCATCTATAATTTTTTAAACAAACAAACAAAAAAAAAAAACTCTCGCTATTTCAAACCGTTTCTATGTCAATGCATAGATAAGCAACATCCGACCTGCCCCCAGACGGCAGCCCAGGCTTGGTGACTGGCCTGAACACCACCAGCCGAGCCTAATGTTGCAGCAACGGTGCAAGTGCAGGGAGATGTCAGTGTCTGCTCTCCTTCTAAACGAGATTTCCCCCCAAAGACAACATCCAACCTAATCACTAAAATACAGTTAGCGCATGCAGCTGGATCTGGTTTAGAAGACTAGGAATCTGTTTGAAAAAACAAACATGAAATGGGCTCCAGCTGTTTGAACCAGTTCAGAGAACTGCACATTTTAAAACACGATGCTTCTGTATGTTTTCCAATCACTTTTTTATAGTGATGCGTTTTAAAAATCACTGGATCCCATCAAGTCATCAATGTAATTGATCAAGACTTTTCAAAATAAGGAACATGACGGCTTTTGTTCCCTGGAAATAGAGGTATGTCACAGCCTGTTGGGGTTTTTTTGCCCCAAATCTGATGTAACTCCCTGAATCTTCCTGACTTTTAAGAAATCTGGAGTGCCCCTCACATTGTAACTTCCACTCAGAATATTTATTATAGCTGTTTTTATTATGTGTCGACAGTTTCCTCAGGGCTTGGAGCTAAACCCCAGAGGAGACGATAGTCCTTGCTTAACAGATAAGTTTGGTTTTCTCCTCTGTGACTTTCCCAGAATGTATGATATTTAGTCTCGTGATATTTCACAGAGACCTGAGAGAGATTGTTTCACACTAAAGGGACATATTCCTAAATTTTTAACTTTTTTTCATAGTAAAATTACTGAATTTTTTTTAGGTAACATTAGTTTACATCACTGTCGGTGTATTAAGAGTATAGGAGCTCTAACTTTTAAAAAGATATGAGATAAAGAAATATACCTGTAAAATTGACATCTTCCTAACTCCTGGGGATCACAAGCAGATTACTCAGAATTTCTAATATTTGCCACTTAGTGGAAGAGTTTAAATCTTGATGTTCTTCCTTCTCTGGTTAAAAAGTACAAGTTTCTTTCTGTTGCTACAACAATGTACTTTATTCATCGTGACTGTTTTTAGTTCAACTTCTATCTAAAATCCTCTTCAAGACTGGGGCACCCTATGTGTAGAAGTGTGAAGAAGAAGGCCTTCCCTGGAGATTGCAAACAGTTTTCCTGGGAACCAATGAGGGGGGAAGTGCAGTCACCACCCAGTAATTTGGGATTGATGGAGTAGGGTGTGAGCGCCGTATCTGATTCAAATGCCCAGCTCCAGGACTTGGTGTGACTCTGAACAAACCCTTGACATCCTTCTAGGCCTATTCTCTTCAATAATGTAAGGACACACTTACTTATGAGCAAAGTGTTGCAAAAATGTTGTATAGATGGCAAAAGTGCAAAACAGAAATCCTAGATAGGAAGAGAGGACACGTGGGTATGCCTTTGATTGGGCTGACTTGGTGGCAGTCACTCAATATAAAATTCCTCAGGTATTTGCCTAGATTTTACTGAACGATCTTGGGTGTAGGAAGATTTCATTTTTTTTAAATATATATATTTTTATTATTATTTATATCGTTTACATTTTGTATTCCCCTTGGGTAATCCACCACCAGTTCACTCATGATCCATCTCCGTGGTCCCTTGTGTCCTTTTCTACTTACCCCCGCCCCACCCACACCAGTGTCTCTCTCCTATTTCATTTCCTTATAGTCCTGTTATAAGTGAAACCATTTGATATTTTTCTCTTTCTTTCTGGCATATTTCACTGAGTATGATCCCCTCTAATTCCACCCATGTCGCTGCAAATTGCATGTGTTTATCTTCTTTGAATGCTGAATAGTATCCATTGTGTATATGTACCACATCTTCCTGATCCAATCATCTATTTTTGGACATCTGGGTTGCTTCCATACCTTTGCTATTGTAAACAGCGCCGCAATGAATATATGGGTGCATGTATCCTTTTGAATTAATGTTTTTGTGTCCTTTGAGTAGATTCCCAAAAGTGGTATTGCTGGGTCCTATGGAAGCTCCATTTTTAGCAGTTTGAGGAATCTCCATACAGCTTTCCATAGTGGTTGGACCAGTTCGCATTCCCACCAGTAGTGTAGAAGAGTTCTTTTTTCTCCACATCCTTTCCAGCATTTGTTGTTGCCTGTATTTTTAATGTGTGCCATCCTCACAGGTGTGAGGTGGTATCTCATTGTGGTTTTGATTTGCATTTCCTTGATTATAAGTGATGTTGAACATTTTTTCATGTACCTGTTGGCCATTTGCTTTTCTTCTTTGGAGAAGTGACTTTTTAGCTCTTCTGCCTATTTTTTGACTGGATTATTGGCTTTGTTTTTGTTGAATTGTGTGAGTTCCTTGTAGATTTTTGTTATCAGTCCTTTATCAGATGTATTGTGTGCAAAGATCTTTTCCCAGTTGGTAGGGTGTCTGTTAGTTTTGGTTAATGTCTCTTTTGCTGTACAGAAGCTTTTTATTTTGATGTAATCCCATCTGTTTTTCTTGTCATTCACTTCCTTTGCTTTGGGGGGTGTGTCTTTAAAGATTTTGCTGAGATGTATGTCATGTAGAGTTTTGCCTATATTTTCTTCTATAAATTTTATGGTTTCAGATCTTACATCCAGATCTTTTATTCATTTTGAGTTGGCTTTTGTGCAGGGTGTGAGGTAGTAGTCTAGCTGCATTTTTTTGCATGTAGCTGTCCAGTTTTCCCAGCACCATTTATTGAATAGACTGTCCTTGTTCCACTGCATTTTCTTTGCTCCTTTGTCAAAGATTAGTTGTTCATAGATATGTGGATTTAGTTCTGGGTATTCTACTCGGTTCCATTGGTCTTTGTGTCTGTTTTTGTTCCAGTATCATACTGTTTTAATTATTATGGCTTTGTAGTACAGTTTGAAATCAGGGAGTGAAATTCCTCTGTTTTCTTTCTTTTTAGCCAGGAGTGCTTTAGCTATGTGGGGTTTTTTGTGGTTCCATATGAATTTCATCAGTATTCAATCTATTTCTTTGAAGAATGTCATTGAGATTTTTATTAGAATAGCATTGAATCTGTAAATTGCTTTTGGTAGGATTGCCATTTTTGATAATGTTAATCCTTCCAATCCATGAGCAGGGGATGTCTTTCCATTTTCTTGTGTCTTCTTCTATTTCTTTCAACAGTGTTTTATAGTTTTCTTTGTTTAAGTCCTTTTGTTAGATTTATTCCCAGATATTTGATTTTTTTTGTTTTGATTTTGAAGGGGATGGGTTTCTTAATTTCTTCTTCTTCAGATTGAGTGTTTGCATATAGGAAGGCTACTGATTTTTGTGCATTGATTTTGTATCCTGCTACTTTACTGTACTGGTCTATAATTTTGAGTAGTTTTTCTATGGAGTTTTTAGGGTTTTGTATATATATTATGATATCATCTGCAAATAGAGACAGCTTAATTTCTTCTTTTCCTATTTGGATTCCTTGAATGTCTTTCTCTTGTCTTATCGCACTGGCTAGGACTCCCAGTATTATATTAAAAAGCAATGGTGAGAGTGGACATCCTTGCCTTGTTCCTGATCTTAATGGAAAGGCCTTCAGCTTCTCACCATTGAGGATAATATTGGCTGTGGGTTTGTCATATATGGCTTTTACTATGTTGAGGTATGTTCCTTCTATCCCAAGGAGTTTAAGGGCTTTTATCATAAATGTATGTTGCACTTTGTCAAATGCTTTCTCAGCATTTGTTGATATGATCATATGGTCTTTATTTTTCTTTTTGTTGATGTGTTGGATTACATTGATTGATTTTCGGATGTTGAACCATCCTTGTGTCCCTGGAATAAATCCCACTTGGTTGTGGTGTATTATCTTTTGGATGCATTGTTGGATCCTGTTGGCTAAGATTTTGTTAAATATTTTTGCATCATTGTTCACTAGAGAGATTGGTCTGTAGTTTTCTTTTTGTGTGTTGTCTTTGTCTGGTTTTGGTATTAGAGTAATGTTTGCTTCATAGAATGTATTTGGTAGTACTCCTTCCTTCTCGATTTTTTGAAAGAGTTTGTGTAATATAGGAACTATTTCGTTTTTGAATGTTTGGTAGAATTCGTTTGTGAAACCATCTGGTCCTGGGCTTTTGTTTTTGGAGAGGTGTTTGATTATTGTCTCAATTTCACTGCTTTTGATTGGTCTATTTAGGTGTTCTATATCTTCTTTATCTAGTTTTGGGTGATTGTATAGTTCTAGGAATTTGTCCATTTCCTCTAGGTTGTTGAATTTGTTTCCGTATAGCTGTTCATAGTAATCTCTGATTATTCTTTTGATTTTTGTTGTGTCTGTTGTAATTTTTCCTCTTTCATTTACGATCCTATTTATTCCGTATTTCCTGGTCTTTCTTCTGTTGGTTTTGTCTTCATGGCTTCTTGTAGTATTCTTTGGAGTGGAGGTTTGGTAGTGATGAATTTCTGTAGTTTCTGTTTGTCAGAGAAGGTCCATATTCTTTCTTCATAGAGGAAGGAGAGCTTTGCAGGGTAGAGTATTCTTGGCTGACATTTGTTGGCATGTAGTATGTTACATATATCCCTCCATTCTCTTCTTGCCTGTAGTGTTTCTTCGGAGAAATCTGATGTCAGCCTGAGTGGCTTTCCTTTATAGGTTATTTATTTCTTTGTTCTCGTCATTTTCAATATATTTTCCTTGTCTTGAATTCTCGATAGTTTTACTATCATCTGTCTTGCTGGGGTTTTTTTGTTTGTTTGTTTTGGTTTTTTTTTTTTTTTTTTCGTTGTAATGATTTGGAGATCTTCTAGCTTCCTGTATGTCAATTTTTGTTTCCTTTTTCATGTTTGGGAAGTTCTCTTCAATTATTTCCTTGAAAAGTTTCTCTGTTCCTTTGTCTCTCTCCTCTCCTTCTGGGATTCCTATGACTCTGATGTTCCTTTTTTCTTAGTGTCAGATAGTTCTCAAAGCATTTCCTCATTCTTTTTCCTTCATTTTTCTCTTTCCTTTTCTGTCTTGGTGCTTTCAGTATCTTTATCTTCCAGAGTGCTTATTCTTCCCTCCATTTCTTTTAATATACTTTTCTGGCTTTCCCTAGAGTTCTTGAATTCCTCTACTAATGTTTGTAAATCAGGAAGATTTCATTTTAATACTGACTTTGGAGACAAAGCAAATAACCTATTCATACCTTTTCTAATTCCAGGGTGAAATTTTTATATTTTATTTATAAAATACATTAATACATAGGTATAGAAAAGTTGTTTATGAATGAAACAAATTAAAGTGTAATCCAAATTAATAAAGTTGGGGTCATGGGGTTGTCCCCTTTGATTGAGGACAAAAATAGGGTGCCAAAAAAGGATCTTCATATAGTAGCTGCTTTCTAAAATTATAAGGATCTGAATGGAGAACCACACAGAGCTTCCTGCTGCTTTCCCTGAAGAATCAGACTTCAGGGGCCTCCCCGGTGGCGCAGCGGTTGAGCGCTGCGCTGTGGAGCTGTCGGCATCGGCGACGCAAGTTCGATGCCCAGCCGGGGAGAATCCCACATGGCGTGGCAGACCTCTTCTGCCTCGCCCGCTGCTCCCCTCAGCAGTGTATTTCTGATCTGCCTGTTCTGCTCCCCGCTCTGTCTCTGGTGAACCCTCTCGCCACCCCACGCCTCTGGCCTGTACCCCAGCTTGTATGTATAAATAAATAAATCTTTAAAAAAAAAAAAAAGAATCAGACTTCAACCGGTGAAAGTAAGGAAAATGGAAACAAGAAAGCAGAGACCTGTGTCAGCCAGGCTGGCATCCACACATGACCTTCCAAAAACAGAGACTCAAAGCCATACGTACAGGAACTTCCTCTTTCATCCCAGTCTGGACACACAAATCCAAGAGGCCAGAGGAAGAGGCCTTTCCAGTGCCTCATGCCAGGGGCCCCAGGGAAGTACATGCTCTCCCTGTCTTACCAATCAGGTCCGTCATTACTCCTAGTGGGAAACACCAAGCAGGACTCTGAAAGGTAGCGGGAAGCCTAGTTCCATATTGCTCCTTCCTGAGGACTGAATGGGAATTTCTGAAATATGAACAGGAAAAGAAATGTTTCCTGGCTCTGCCTCAACACAAATAAATAAAACCCTGTGTGAACAAGTTATCTTGTAGGCATTCCCAGTGTTGTCCTGAGCATGCTAACCAGGATCCAAATTAAGATCAGGGAGTGTGTGGCTGGTGATGAGTCACCATATATTTGAAAATTCATATAAAACACAAAACTGGCAAAGCCTGCTTAGAATGAGTTTTGTTCTGAGATTTTTTTGGATGTTGGTTAGAATTTAGAACACATGTATCCCCCACCCAAATTGATGTTCTGAATCTAAATGGTGTTTGCTTTCTCAAAGCTGCCCCCCCTGAAGTCTTTATAACTTCATTCTGCCCTATAGCTCTCAGGGGGAATGGATTATAAAATCCAACATGGAAAGTCAGAAATGTATTAGTCCTGGGTCTACACCACTTCTCTCTCCAGTTGTCACCCCACCCATCTGCCTGGGCTGTGGGAACAGCACTTGCAGAAGCAATAGAAAGTGGTTCCTGGAAGGGAGGACTGGGTTAGAATGTCTAAGACCACAATGATTCACTCACTTTACATCCTTGGGGGAAAACTACGTATCTGAATAAGAACAAGCAAACACCTCTTGATCACTATATAAGAATATCTTTCTTAAGTTGTCTGAATTAAAAGAAATAGATTTTGTTGTTCAATTACTCATTCCTTTATGCAACTTCTTTCTTTAAATATATTTTAGCTAGACCAAATATATTTTAGCTGGATACATCATCTTGGTTTGATTTTTCCCTCCATCTTACCCCTACATGTAACTGAAACTTCTTCTAATTGACATTTTTTTTGCCACCACCATCCCTTACATTCCCTTATCTTTTCTGTACCCTCTCCCTCTTAGCCTCAGAATCCTCACAGTGCTTATTAATGTCCACTAGTTTTTGTAAATATTTTACTTTATCTAATTTTCTGCTCTATCGGTTTCCAGTATTTGGTTTTATTGGTCTGACTTGCTTTACTGCACATCGTTCTCTCAACCTCCCTCCCTTTGGTTGCAAGTGACTACATTTCATCTTTCCTTATGGCTGACTAGTACTCCAAATGTGGCTGTTTATTAAGACGACTGTCCTTTCCCCATGCTTTGTTATAGCCTAGATGCTGACATGCATGTGGATTTATTTCTGGGCTTCAGATTTTATTCCATGCATCTCTCTATTTTTTGCACTAATACCGTAGTTTTTAGTATTGCTGCTTTTTTTTTTTTTTAATAAGGAACCAGCCCTGGATGTGTATTTATAAACAAAAGACACAGTTCTTGTCTTCATGGACCGCCTTCATGGAGTTCTTTGTCTCTAGAAAATGACATTTGAGCTGAGACCTGAAAGGAGAGTTAGACAGGAAAAGAGAGAGTGGGTGTGTGTGTTTTGGGTAAGAGGAGAATGGAGGTCAATACAAGCTACTCCAGGAACTTGTTGACCTCAAACAAAAAGTAATCCGTTATTTCACCAACAAAGGGTGTTTATTCAGAAACAACAACAGCAACAACAACAAACAAAGACCAATTTGGAAAGTGTAGCCTCCAAAGGCAAGGCTCATGTTCCCTTCCCTAGAACTAAAGCCAGCAGCCTCTTATATGGCCTCTAGAGGGGCCCTTATTACATAAAGAGGCACCTCCATCTTCCTTTCAACAGGCAGAGAAACAACATCACCCAGGCATGCTGGGTCCTGACATTTGCTCATTGCCCTTGCATGGGAACTCCATGCTAGCCTACTGACCCCATTAAATAGGTTTCTGTTTATTAATTTTCACAAACAGCAAACTGGGATATGGAGAAAAGCTGGGTGTGTTCAAGAAATTGACAGGAAGTCTGTGTGAGTGGAGCCTGTTGAAAAGGCAGTGTTGCCAGGGTAACAACAAGATTGGGGTCCAATTATGTCAAATCTAATGGGCATAGTTGGGGATTTTCTATTTCCTTCTTAGTGCACTGGAAAACATTGAGGATTTTAGATAGACTAAAGCATAATCTGGATTACTTTTTAAAAGTCTGGCTGACTGCACTGTGCAGTGGATCTAGGGCTGGCCCGGCTAGGAGACTGCTGCATCCATGGGGGAACGCTGACAGAAGATGGGGCAATAGTGATACTGCAGCTGGAAGGAGGTGGCTGTGCTGATAGGAAGTTTGGAGGTGAAACTGACAGAAGTTACTCTGGGATTGGAGGTGGGACTTGAAGGAGAGGCTAAGGAAGGATGACCCCAAGCAGAAGCTCTCAAGTGGGTGAAAGGCCCATTTACTGAGCGGGAAATAGGAAGAGCGTCAAGAAGAGATGATGATCTGGCTTTGGAGCTGTGAAGTCTGAAACGGCAGTGAGACACGGAGACGGTGGTTGGAAGCTCAGAGTAACGGTCTGAGATGATATTTAAAGATGGGGTTTGGACGCCTCACTGCCCTCCTGTTACAGGGCACCCCCAAAGCCCCCAAAACTGCCTTGCTCTAAATGGGTTCTGCCATCCGCCACATCAATACAAAGCATATAGGACCTTTTGTGGAAACAGACTTTAATACAATTAGAAAAGACAAAGAATATATTTTCTAAGTCAAGCACCCAATGTTATCCAACTCCTCGTGGGTACAAGTCCACCCAAACGGGATTGGCCCAAAGCAAATCTCGAAAGCCTGTCACAAATCTAGAACAGCTTTTGGCAGGGACCCACACACAAGGGTCAGAAACAACCAGACAATTCTGGGAGGAACCAAAATACCTTTCGGCAGGGACCCATCCAAAAGGGTCAGAAACAGTCAGACAATTCTGAGAGGAACAGAACAAAATCAAAACCCAAATCAACACAGCCATTGTTAACCTCCCCATGGGTCTCTCACCCACGTCTATTTCAATCAGTCTAGGCCACTGCAGCTTCTTTACAAGTCTCTCTGCTCCTCGGGCCTCTTCTGGCTCTCCATCCTTCTTCCGTCTCCTCCTGTTTTCTGTTCTGTTCTGTGTCTCCTCTGTGTGTGTCCTCTGTGTGTGTGTCCTGTCTCTCTTCTCAGCTTCTTATATCCTGCTCAGTTCCACCCTACCTTGGGTGGGACAGGGAATCTGGGACACACCCTTTCTCCTGGGGACCACCCTGTTGCACTCCTACTTGGAGGGACAGGTGGGTAAATTATTTATGCTTAGAGGAGGGAAAGGAAATCCTTTGGTCTATAAGCTTTCTGTCTGCTACGGTAAATCCATGTTCCCCTGAGCATCTTGTAAGAGTGAAAGTCAACCTGAGACATGTTGGTTTAGAAAGCAGATGGCTCAGATGCTGATTTCCTCATCACAGAAGGCTAAAATGATATTCTGTTATTTTACGTTTCTCAGATTTAATATCCTCCTCTCAAAGTGCACCAAAAATGAGAGCATTTTCTCAGCATTTATCTGGGTATGTTACTTTCTGCATCACTCTAAAACCATGGAGTTTGAGTAGACCCAGGTCTCCATGCGGGGAGCTGCCAGAGAGAGTAATTTGGCTTTGGAAAGGGCACATTTGTAAAGCTGAATTAATATGTCCTGTTTTTCATCCATGACTTTTCTGTTTCCAGTTTTAAACAGTGAGCTGCCTTGGTTACATGACCATGCAAAAAAGAAAAAAAATTTTTTTGGAGTGTGCTCATTATCAATCCCAGAATGGACTTGAATCTTGGAACCAATTCAATCAGTACTGATCCATCCAGATGCCTACAGGAGAGGAAGGAGAAAAAAAATCCATCTACCTTCCCTTTCTGAATGGAAAACCCCAAAGCTTCTAACGGTCCCCAAATCAGCTATCTTTCCTCCCTGGTGGTGAAAAGCTGTGAACCAGATGAGGAACATGAAAGCGTCCATGGCATCAGCTCCTTTCCAACATTTTGGGTTTTCATTTCCTATGATAAGGTTGAAAAAGCCCATTTGACTGTAATAAATTGCTTTTCCTCATCAAAGAACTTGAAGATCAAAATTTGTAAACATATCTGGACACTGGGTTTAGTTATAAACCACTGGGAAAGAAAAATGCAATGATATCTAAATGAAACGTCCAGCCCAGTTCCATTCTTCCTCTTTATTGCCATAACTCCAGGAAATGAGTCTTTTGTCTCTGCTAAGAACCAAAAACTGACCAACCTCAAATTTAAACACTTATGTGGCCCCAGACCAAAATACCCCAAAGCACCAAGCCAAACCCAAGGGTAGCAGGGGTGAGCGGTCGCCCTGATGTTGCAACTCCCATATTTACAAAAATGGGTAACTGACCCCACTGGGAGGCATCTCCTTGTCTCCTAATTAATGGGTTTGCTTTTCTTTGACAAGCAGCCAGCTGCTCTGGGTAGCTGCCATGGCACAGGAGAGCTAATTGCTGAAAATTGGAAGCAGAGATGAGGACAATAACCTCCCCTCTCCCCCTAAGAAATTGCAGTGTGATCTGAGAACTGAAAACACATGTGCTGATTTCTTCTCACCGAGTATAGACGTTTCCAGCCTGGGAAGCTGGTGTCACTCATTCTGCGGGTTATTGATTAAAAGGAGCTTGTAATTGTTAGACTCCCTGAGTCAAAAGTACAAACTTGCAATCAGCTATGACTAAAGCACACACAGAGTGCAAGGATTTACAGTGCACTTCCTTGTTGACAAATCAAAATTGAGCCCATTGACAGCAGACAGCAGTGGCACCGGGGGTTAGCAAGCACTAGGGTGGGGGAAGGGAGGTGACTGGGTGATGTGTGTCCTGGGTGCAAGTGACAGGCAGATAGCACCCATTCACAACTCTTGGGAGAGCCTGCTTCATGAACCATGATCCATGTTTCTGTTTAGAATTCTGTGCCCAGAGCTGAGAGTTTGAAGCAAGCTCGTTGGCTGTCCCCAGAGCTGTCAGCCCACAGAAGTGCTTAAGTCAACAGGTGGTAAAAGTTAAATTGAGAAAAGCACATTTTCAAACAGGCAATTTTTACGTTTTTAAAATTTAGCTGAGTCACTTTGCAGAGATGACTTAGTCTTTCTAATGCTCAATCTCATCGTCTATATACTGGGAAGGAGAATTCGAAGAGTATGCTGAGAATTAAAATAAGTCAGGTCAGGGAATTAGCACAGAGTAAGAACTTGATAACTATTAGCTGGTGATGTTGAAGAGCAAGTAGACGAAATCCTTCCTTAAACAACAAGCTTGTATCTTTAGAACTGAAAGTCTTCAATAGCGTAAGCCATCAATTTGCTTATTTCTTTTCTTTGTCTGCAGACATTAGCCAACATTCAGTTATGAGAAACTATGCCTATGGAAAATCTTTGAAAGTTTTGGCAAGGCATTGGAACCAGTCAGGATTGCTTGATTTGTCTGATACAGATTTCAATGCACGCTTCTTTGCATATTTAAAAATAAAATGATGCCCAGGATTCTGAGGCCCATCCAGAAGATAGTCCCTGCCAATTTAGGAACTGGACCTGAAGATGCAGTAACCCCGTGTTTATTTCCTTGTTGATTTCCCTTCCCTGGCTCCCAGCTCATTTTCCCATTGCCTGCAGGAAAACAACATCCAGGGGTGCGGTAGGCCTGACTTGGCAGCTCCAAAGGTGAACAAAAGGATCCTGGCTTTTGGCGAGAGCAGGAGGAAGTTGGAGGGCGTCTCAGCCCTTAGTAAAGCAGAACAAATCTGTCACCAATGTTAGTGATGGCTGCTGGGGGTGGGAGGGCTGCTGTCCCTGGAAACTCCCCCTAGGCTACTCGCAAGCTAAGGATGAGCTCTGCCCAAAGCCTTGCTCCAGGGGCAGGGGGCAGCTGATTAGCCCCGGAGTGTTCAAGGAGGGGTGCTTTTCAGGCATTGTCTTGAAGACTGGACACAGGAAAGAGAATTTCCCCCCGGCTACTGCTAAGTCAGGAAAGCTCAGCGCCCAAACGTCTGTGCCCCACGGCCTCACTCAGCTGGGAGCTGATCCTCAGTGCAGCAAAGGTAAGACGCCTGGGTCCTCCACCAGGCAGCGTCTCAGGCAATTTGAGAAACTTTTGCCTCTGCCCCAGCTCAGCCCCTTACCCTTACTCGGCCTCCCCCACATACACACTGTTGAGGAGAACCTAAAGCTAGAAAGATCTAGTGACAGCTTTTGCAAAACACTCCAGAAAGGACATCTGCTCTTTCTGCCTGATTTTTTATTTTTCTGCACCGGTCTTTATGGAAATCTTCTTTACTTTCAAAAATAAAACTATTTGTGAATGGTATTTTTTACTGGTCAAACAGGTCCATTAATATGTAAGCAATCCCACTAATGGTGACTGGATTTATGTATGATATAGTATGTCAGGATTCAATATATATTCATGCATTTGTCTCACATCTTGACTAGACCAGGGAACACCACTGTGGTTTTATCCAAGGAGGGCCTAGGTCCAGAGCAATTGAGACTTACCCCAGGGCACGTAAGTAGGTGAGTGACAGAACATTCTAACTCCGCGCCTGCCTCTTTTCAGTAGAATGGTGACTCTCCTTTCTAAACCAAATACCAGACTACATTCTCTGCCACATATTTGGCAAATGATCAGATGAGAATTTTAGACATTGGAACTCTCCTAGCAAATCCAGAAATAGAGTCACAATCTCCAGTACAATATGCCAACGTGTTATTTATCCCTGTTTACTTTCATTCCTGGCTGTTGAACCCAGTTCAACAAATGCTGATATATTATGTTCCCTGTTTCCAACTCTGGGTCACGTGTCAGGGCGTGGTGCAAGCTATATGACTGAGGAGCTGAAGGAGTGGCAAGGGGGCACTGGGGCACAGAAGTTGTATGTGTCTCTACAGGAGGTGAGCTTCATGTTTGGGCTTAGCAAAAAGTGGGAATTTGGATTGAGGAGAGCCTCTCAGGTTGACACAAGTGGCCATGTACGGCCTGACTGCCACAGCAGAGTTGGGGGTGAAGAGCAAGACTGGGGAGTTAGACTGAACTTGAATCCGAGTATCCAAATAACCCCCCGCTCCCCACCTGCTAACTCTGTGTCTCTGTGTCCTGCAGTCATTCAGTCAACCCCTAGAACCTCAGTTTTATGATAAGTAAAATGGGGAAATGATAATGTCTACCTCATGGAGGCAGTTTAAAGTTGAAATGAGACAACGCATGTGAAGCCTTTGCTGGTACACATTAAGCACTCAAAAAAAAAAAAAAAAACAACTGTTGTTATTACCATGTGTCTGGTTTCATGGGAGAGGCTGAGAATACAGAGAGGAGCCCTGCCTCCATTTTCCGTTTGATCAGAACAGTGCAAGTAATGTGCAGCTAACGACTGTTGTGATGCCTGCTCTGGGGCCATGAAGGAGGCATCTGCTGGGGCTGCGAGATTTGGGATGGGTGTTCGAGGCGGCCTGTAGGGGAGGTGGGAAGAGGTTTCATCACAGAGGCCCTGTGTGTAGGGTGATGCTTTCGAAGAGGGAAGAGAAGACAGATTTGATTTTGAATCCCAAGCTCCCTCCTCGACTAGCTGCATACCGCGGCCACCACAGCCTACCAGGACTGCCGCAGAGAAAGGCCACCGCCTGGTGGTAACCAAATTCATTTTCTCCCTGTTTTGGAGGCTGGAAATCCCAAATCAAGGCATTGGTAGGCTTGGTCTCTTCCAGGCCACTCTCCTTGGTGGCAGATGGCACCTTCTCGCCTGGTCCTCTCAGGATCACCCCTCTGTGCCCATGCACCCCCATTCTCCCTCTGTGTGTCTGAATTTCTTCCTCTTATGAGGACACCAGCCAGATTAGGGCACCTAATTTTAACATAATCACTGCTTTGAAGGCTCTCTCCAAGCCCAGTCCCACACTTCAGTGTGGAGCTTCAACATAGGAACTGGGGCAGGGGGGCAACTCAGTGTGGTCCATGATAATGAGCAAGTCACAAAGCTTCTTGGAGCCTCATTTCCTCATTATAAACTGGGGACAATACTGAGCCACTGTAATGATGATAAAAAGAACACATAAAACACCTGTCTCAGTTTCCAGCCCAGAGAAGAGCCTGGTAGGCACAGGTTGTTTTTATTATCACTTTAGGCTGAGTGTAAGGAACAAGGGGTCCCTGCACATTCCAGATAAACACAGAGGAGCTGGCCCCGAGTTGTCGCATGGACTTCTGAGAGGACCTAGGAGCTGTCTGCTTTCCTACTTGTGGATTCTGCAGAAGAATCATCAAGAGCTGACAGGCAGGAGGCATGACCAACCCTACAGATATCGTGGGGTGTCTTTCTGGTTATCCAGGAGCCTGTTCGTTGTTTATAAATGAGCAGGGCGAGAATACCCATCGCCTGCACCTCAGCACATTTGCCCTGACTCTGCTTCTTGGGAGCTGCTCCAAGCTTTGTATACCCAAAACACCCCTGGAGACCCATGTCCTGGTGAGTCTGGAAAACACTGCATTCCACCCCAATGGTCCCCACGGGCAGATGTAGATTCGGTGCATGTGCACATCTATTATGTATATTATACACATTTGAAACCTCAACTTTGTAAAAATGCCACATACAGTAGAGTTCAAAGAATTTTGTATGATATTTTTGCTGAATGCTTTGAGGGTGAGCTGTCAAAGCGATGTCTCATCTTACCCAAATGCTTTAGTGTTCATTTCCTGTAAACAAAGACATTCTACACAACCACAAAATCAAGAAATTACTGTTGATACATTATGACTATCTAATCCTCAGATCCCAGTAAGTTATTACCAGTTGTCATTGACTCTTCTGTACCATTCAAGTTTCACCAGTGTCCCAATAATATCCTTTGTAGTAAAAGAGTATTTCAGAATTAAGGGTTGCATTTTATCGTCACGTCTCCTTAGTCTGCTCCAGTGCAGAACTATTCCTCGGTATTTCCCTAACATCCGTGACCTTGACACACACACAAAAGAAAACCACACTAGTTAATCTGCAGAATTTTCCTCAATTTGGATTTCCTCGTGCTTAGAATCAAGTTATGCAGCTTGGGAAGAATATCACATATCACAAAAATGATACTGTGTTCTCATCATATCCTCTAAGGAGGCAGCTTTTCATTTTCATGGAGACCAGTTGATTAAATGAGTGTCTGCCAGGTTCTCCATGGTAAAGTTGCTCTTCTGCCCTTTTTTAGCTACTAATAGGTGTGCTGTAGAGAAGTACCTTAAATGATGTAAAGAGGTCATTTGTAATCAACTTTCAACATGTCCTTTGACACTTCCCTCTCCTCATTTGAAGACTTCTTACTTCCTATACAAGATGTTCCAGCCTTAAAACCAGCTCTTTCTCCAAGGAGCTCTAGTTCCTCTCAGTGGAGAATATTTGGACCCTAAATCTGATTGCTGGGTGTGCTCATTGCGAGAGCGTTGCTGTTCCCAGGCTCAGTAAACAGTGCTAGTAAACATGTGCCTGTGTGCGCATCTGAATTTATTTCAGTGTTGAGCCGTACGTGTTGAAAACCATAAAATCCCACTGTTATGCCCAATTCCAGTCAACATCGCAGGATTCACCCTGGTTCTCTCCCTTTCCCCATGAAGCCCCCTCTCTGACCCTGATCAGAGCCTGGCTCCCACGCTCTGTAGCACATTTGCTCAGTCGCCTCCATGTCACTGACTGTTATCAAGACCACTGCCCGCTTCCCCACGCCAGTGCCCTCCTCCCCCTGCCGGAACCCATCCATGCCAGGCTGCCCCTCCCTGGGGATACCGTCCTCTGCCCACCATGCTCTGGGCATGAGACCTTCCTCCTCCCCACCTCCGTCCACCATATTTTCCCACCGTCACATGGGTGATAGCCTGACTCAGTGCCACCAGGGCTCTAAAGACTGAACTACGTAGGAAGAGAAGGGGAGGATGAAGACATTCATTCATTATTGACATTTTTGAAAACTTAAAAGTCACTTTGACCCATGCTATGTATCTGTGTTAGTCCGTGTGTTGTCACGAGCCGAGGGATTCGGGCAGTCTCGTCTGCACAGACAGGGCACATGTCCCAGGCCAGGGCCTGGGGCGTGAGGAACACACAGCGGGTCTATTCCACCTAAGTCTGCTCTGTTGGGTACAGACGCAGGTGCTCGCTGTCAGCCAGGGCGCTAACCACATTCCTGGGGGAAAACTCACTGAGCAGTCACTGCTCTTGGATCTACTCTCAATCGGTGTCCTGGCCTCCCCTTGTTTATTTCTCAAAACCAGATAGAAGCTCTTCCCACATTCCAGACACTTGGCTAGGTGGAACCTAGAGATTTAAAACCTTGGTCTCCGTGCTCAAGGAACTCTGTGCACTGTGGGAAGCAGGCAGGAGTTAGTTGCAATAACATGACGTGAAGCACAGTGTTAGCTGTCTCTCCCGCCCTCTTTGGGAGGGCATCTAACCCAGACAGAGCAGGCAGAGAGGAGGTGCCCAAGCGGCAGCGGGGTGTGGGGAGTGGTGTGTGGGAAGGGCCAGGGCAAGGGGAAGGGCTGGAGAGGCAGGTACGGGCTGGTCAAGGTGACCCGTGTACATCAAGCCGAAGAGGCTGCATTTTATACTTTGGGACAAGAGACTCTGGAGCTAGACTTTCTCAGTTCAAGTTCTGGCTCTGCTTATTTACTAGCTGTATGATTTTAGGAAAGTTTTTACTTTGTGCCTCAGTTTCCTTGACTATATATCTGTAGATGCTAATAATACTCTATGGGATTGATATAATGATTAACTTCTCTTACATAGTACACAGGAAAAACAAATCGCATATAAAAAGCATGCAATAAATGTTATTGTTATTTCTCTATAGGTAAATCCAAAAGATATTAGGGTAATGGCAAAGCAGAGGCAAAGAAAAATTATTAATTAAAAGAGAAAGAAATTTAAAAGAAAAAATTTGGACATTTCAAAAGAAACTGCAAATCAAAAACACAATGAAATATCAGCTCACACCTCTTGGGAAATAGGATAGCTACCATCCAAAAAACAAAAAAACATGCACAAAACAAGTGTGGTGAAGATATGGAGAAATTGGAACTCTTGTGTGCTCTTTGGTGGAAACGAAGAATGGTGCAGCCATTATGGAAAATAGTATTCGATCCCTCAAAATATTAAAAAATAGAACTGTTGTATGACTGAGCAATTCCACTTTCTGGGTGTATAAAGAACTTAAAAGCATATCTGTACACCCATGTTCACAGACCATTATTCATTATAGCCACAGGATAAACATGACCAGATGAACAAGTAAACAAATGGCGGTGCACACAGACAATGGAATATTACTCAGGCTTAACAAATGAGGAAATTCTGACACATGCTACAAAATAGATGAAATTGAGAACATTGTGTAAAGTGAAATAAGCCAGTCACACTAGGTCAAATTCTGTATGATTCCAGTCATGTGAGATACCTAGAACAGTCAAATTCAAAGAGACAGAAAGGAGAATGGCAGTTGTCAGGGGCAGGAGAGTAAGGAGTGGGGAGTGATTGTTTACTGGGCTGCTGAGTGTCAGGGTTTTGCTGGATGTTTTCCTCCTGCCCGGACAATAGTGGAGGTGGAGGGCTTCTCAGCAGTTGGAGTGCACTGAATGCCACTGAACTGTCACGCTCTTAAACAGTGGTTAAAATGATAGATTTTATGTCATGTGTATTTTACAAAACTAGAAGTAATGATTAAGAAATACCAGTAAAGCTTGTCTTTTCATCTTTAGCAAGGTGATTCTGGGGAAAGTTGTTAGGATTACTCTAGAAGAAAAAATTTCTATTAATATAGAGAATGATTCCAATTTTCTGAGTTTCCTAGAAATGTTGGAGACCTAAATTTTAATCTTTCAATATTATTTTAAAGTTCTTCTCTGGGAAAATAATTAAGAAAATAAGTCTTGTTTAGCACTGGACATGCTTTAAAAAACTAGCAGAGATACTCTGCAAAGATACTGCAATTCTACCAACGCTGTGAGGAGATTGTCTCCTAAAACCAACAGGGTTGACATGTTGAACCTTCAGTAGTGGAAAAGACGCCATGCAATCTGTTTGCTTACTCAGTTCTGTGCCTGTGTGTTACTAGTAAACTTAAATCTTGGAGTTCTTGACTGGTGGCAAGTAAGTCAAATGTGGCATGTGAGAGCATTTTAAAAGACATCCACAGCCATAGCAGAGAGACAGATGCTGCGTGAGGCGGAATCTGAACTTAAGGTCACAGCCTGGGTCAAATGATGCCTCCACCTAATCACTGATTTAGGACGGCGAGAGGAAATGGAACAAGGAGACCTTTTCCTCCCTCTCCTCTGAGTGCCTGGCCAGATACTCTGACTGCTGGGCAGGTCCTGCCTTTTGTAGCTTCCTCTGCTTCTAAACTCAGCGGTTCACATCATCTCCATATTGGCCTTAATTTATTCATATGTAAAATTGGGACCACATGAAATAATAATGGGCAATGGTGCCTTAAATGAAACAGACGTGTGTGACAGTTGAACAGTATTTCACTATGTACATAGACCACAGCTGCTTAATTTACTCATCTGTCTTTGGACCCCTAGTTTGCTTCCAGAACTCTGCTACAGTGAACGTAAGATTGTATATATCCCTTCAAATAGTGTTTTTGCATTCTTCTGGCAGGAGTGGAATTGATCAATCATGTAGTAGATCTATTTTTAACAAATTAGTATTTATATTAAGTATTTAAATTAACACAGAATGTTAATCTAAATATATTAAATATAAAATATTTTGAGAAACCTCCATAGTGTTTCCCATAGGGTCTGGTCCAGCCTACATTCCCACCAATGGTGTACAGGGGCTCCTTTTTCTCTACATCCTCGCCAACACTTGTTTCTGGTCTTTTTGATATGGACCATTCCTTTGAGTGTGAGGGGGCATCTCATTGTGGTCTTCATTTGCATTTCCCTGATGACGAGTGGATGATGAGCATTTTTCCATCATCTGTATATCTTCTTTGGAGAAGTGTCTATTAAGATAGAACTGGAGAAGATATAAATCAAGAGAAAAAGAAATGCCAGATAATGTCACCCATATGTGAAATATAAAGAAACAAAACAAAGGAACAGACAAAATTAAACCAGAACAAACCAAACCTGTCTGAAGAACTGAAGCTCTTAGAGGGAGAGGATGGGATGGAGAACAAAGTGGAAAGGGATCCTCCCCAGTGGTCTCAGGTGGAGGATTATGGGAGATTTCATGGTGGGCCTATGTGGTTACATCTAAAGAGGTGTGAACCTCTAAATCACATAGTGTTGTAAACCAATATTACATCAATGAAAAAGACACAGTTGAAAAAATAAAAATAAAAACCAAAAAAAGAGAAATAGCCTGAGACTTTAAAAAAAATTAGATGTGTGTTTTATATATTTGTATCATACAATAAGTCCTTACTTAATGTCAGTAATTAGTTCTACAAAACTGCAATTGAAGCAAATTATCTGTAAAAAATCAAGTCTTCAAATAAGGAATGTCATTTTGCTCAACATCAGCTGGGATTTGTTTTCTCACCAGTGTTAAAACCAAACAACATTGAATAAATTGATGTTATTAGAGGACCTGCTGTACTTCATTCCACAAAGCAACTGTGGTGGTGACAACTGGAGAATAGAAAGTAAAATAGTGTCACACACTAGCATGGCCCATTTTGGGTAATATGGTATTTTGTTGTTGTTGTTGTTTTTAACATACTTTAGCCACAGCCACCAACATCTAAAACTTAGAATATTTCATATAAAAACATAAATTTAAAATTCTGTTACAATAAGAAAATCTGACTACATTGGTCCCACATTCATTTTCTAATTCACTCCATAAATGCTGGCTTGGGTAAGAGTTCTATGCTAGAACTGTTTTGGGTGCTGGGGATATAACAGAGGTGAGACAGGCTAATCCAATAAAACAGAGGAATAAGATGATTACAGAAAATTACTATAGATTACTATAGATATGGCAGAGTTAGGGGATAAAGATTGACAATGGGGTAAGGAAACAATGCAATTTTATTAGAGTGACCAGAGAAGAGTCTCAGTTTGCCACAGTCCACACCATGCCATGTTACCACCACATACACACTTTGATCATTTACTGCTACCTTCTTGGCAATTGAAGTTATGAATTCTGAAAAAGAAAAAAAAGATGGGAAATATAAATAAAGTAAGGATGAGAAGACTAAAGGAAATAAGAACCAAATATGGAAGTCATAAATCCTTTGCAATTGATACAGTTGGACTTCTAATTTAATTCTGAGCTTCCCTGCAAAAGCAAGCAAAAGAGAGATATGTCCAGTGATATCATTCTCACTTTTAGAAAGTAAGAAATAAAGTTTTCCTTATAGGTATAAAGCTCTTTTCACCTGAACTTGAAGTGGATATGTATCATGTCAGGTTTTATAAAGGGAAAGTTGAGTGATATAGTTATCAAAATCCTCATCAACACATACACAGAAGTATGGTGTTTCTCACTGCTTCAGTCATTCCTTCAAAACTCCTTTCTTAAGAAGCAAACATAAGCACCAAAGATGCATATATTCCATTTCCCCCCCTAGTGTCCATAGATGAGAGATGAGGGCATACAGCCCCTAAACTAAACTCATGATGGTTAGAGGTACATGGACCAGGGGTGCATCCAAAAGATCCATTCTGGATGGAAGTTTGTGTGTATCTAGGAATGGTCTTTTTGAATACAAATCCCTTGCTCTTGCTGATCTCAACTCACAGAGCACTTAGAAAGATGGCAGAATGCCTGACAGTCAAACATCTTCCTTTCATAGATCTATCTTCTCTCAGCTGGTTAGACAGCAGGAATAGAATTAACCATTCTGTATGACATTTCTCAGTCACAGTCACTCTTATCACTCAGAAAATTTCTATGGTCCCTTAATCTTTCAATGACATGAGTAAATCTCCCTCCCTCTTTTGGAATACCTGGTGGGGAAACACTGAATGTTATACACACTGACTCCCTAGTGCTGAGAACAGTCCATCCCAGAGACAGAAAGAAATTCTTGAATCTATTCTTTCACCTCCTGAAAAGAAAACTCTCCAAACTCCCGAGCTGGCAACCAAAAGCTAGAAAATCTAGCCTGTCTTCTAGATTGTTCCCTGAAAGCTATTTCATGGTTCCTATGTCCAAAGCCTCAGAAACATTCCCTTGCCAAAGGAGGCCTAATGATAACTATTTTGTGTTAGCTTCATTGTGTATTCCCAAGTGCAGAACAAACCTGCTTTTAAATGTTTCATCTGGCCCATGAGAAAGTACACAGGCAGAAGAAATAAAGTTACGTCAAATTTTCTGTCCTTATTTTTTGGCCTGGATGCTGCCTGACTGAGCCATTATCACCTGGATTATCTCTTGGCTCAATGACGATTTTAGGGGCTCAGTCTCCTGAAGTTGGCAAGAATCAAGAGGCATTGTTGGAGGGCCAGGGCCAAAGCATTACTTCTCCCTTGTTCTTTTGAAAACTGAGAAGAGCATTTCACCTGTGCTGGTTGTAATCCTTACCCAGACTTCCTCCACTCCATGGCCACACTTCTCTGTTACTCTGACTAAATATCTCCTTTGAGCAACCTCACGGAACTGGTTCTCTGGGTTTGCAACAATGACCTTCCAGAAACACCTGGGTTCACTCTGGCTCGAGTCCCCGACTCTGGTTGGCCATCTGGCAACAAGGCCCTTCTGGTGCCAAAGAAATTGACCCTACCCGAGATGTTATCCTTGTCACTTGACGTGGAATCCTGCTCCACCCTGGAAAGGGAGAGCCCAGGAGTTACTGAAGATTTGCTACGAGAATCCTAGGTAGTGAAGTATCTTCTGACAATCTTCATTGTGTAAATTTCTTTCCACTACCATAAACAAATACATGAGCATGCATGTACACACATGCATAAATATCTCACTATATATACATACATATGTATATATAAATATATATTTAAATATATATATACAAATATCTCACTACACACACACACATCACCAACTGATGCTGAGTGACTAGAAGCACCCCTGGCAAGGTAGGCTTTGTGTTGGGCAGGTGCTAAATTCAAGGGGTAATATGATCACAGGTGCTTACTGAGTTTGTCTCTGGGGTCACACACTGTCAAACTCTTCCCAAGGTTTGGCTTGCATAATCCTCAGATTTCCCAAAAGTGCGATTGGTATTTTCATTTATCAGGTGGAGAAACTGAGATTTAAAGAGATTAAGTGACTTGCCCAAAGTTACCAAGCAGCATGACCTGGGTTTGAAACCAGGTCTGCTACACTGCAAAGAAGGGAGAAGGGAAGGGAGAGGTCTAGGGCAGCCAGCTCTCCACATCCCCCTAAGCTTGTGTCCAGAGTGCAGCACTTGCCTGACTAGTGAACAAAGAACTGATTTTTCAGAATCGCCACCAGTCATATTTAATGCCCATTCTGCCTGACACCTGATTAAACCACCAAGATCAAGGTACTTTTCAATCTCACCAACACTGGTGTTTGGAGCTGGATAATTCTTGGTGTGGGAACTACTTGTGCATTGTAGGATATTTAGCAGCATCCTTGACCTCTGTCCACTAGATGCCCAATCCCCAAGTTACCATAATCAAAAATGTCTCCAGCAATGTCAATATGCCCCAGAGGGCAATACCTCCCCATGCAGAAAACCACTGTGCTAGATACACAGTGAAAGGAAGTTAATGTTCCAAGAGGTGAAGGGGAAAGCTCACAGGGGGCTTGGCTTGGGGGATAGCACAAGGGGTCTTTAGGGATTCTTCAAATGAAGTTGCCCTTCTCATAACCATGTAGCTCTGTGACCTCTAACTAAGTCAAGACTCTAACTAGACTCAAGGAAGCCTCAGGCTCCTCAGGCTTGGAGGTGCGTGGATTAGGGGTTCGTCCAAAAGACCCATTGAGGCTGGAAGTTTGTGTGTGTCTGGGAAATGATCCTTTCTTCAATCTCTCTAGCATTCGTTGGACCCTGAGCATAAACAGTTAAAAAGTAGTCATTCCAGGTAGGACTTGAGGGGTCTATAGGGCATTTGAGAGGTGTCCCAAGCTGGTGCCAGCCTCTCATGACCTACCACAAGATGGCCAGTGGACAGGAGAGACCTTTGGCTCAGTCCCACATTGCATCTCAAATTTAAAATCTTTGTATTATCTCCAGGGTGATAGGCATGCTGAAATTTTGCATATGATAAAAGCACATTTTGTTTAACATATACATTTAAAACATATCTCACTGCGTGTATCTCTTTTAAAATTTCTTTGATTTTTAATAGCATAATATCCTCAAAAAGTGGAAATAACCTGGGCCTTTCTTGACTGCAACATGCCCTGTCTTCAGCATTGTAAGGCAGGGTAAGGTACATCGGACTGTGATCTCCAGGGGTTAACAGCCCTGTACCCCCAGCTTGTGACCCACATGCTCTGGTGAGTGCCGAAAATTCCCTGAAACTTTCTATACAATGTCTTACATTCCAGGATAATTCTTTAAACAAAAAGTTTCCCTGGGAGAATGTATAACAGCTTTTCAAAACTCAATTATGAGTAAAAAGACCATCTAAAGTAAGAAAAGGTCAAAAGATTTAAACAGTCACTTTGCCAAAAGATGATATACAAATAGCAAGTAAACACGTGGATAAGATGCTCAACATCAGGTAATCATTAGTGAAAAACAAATTGAAACCAGAACGAGATCTCACATACTGATTAGAACGACTAAACTGAAAAAGTCCGCCCAAGTGTTGGAAAGGGCACGTAGGAACTGGAACTGTGGTGGGGAAGTAAAATGGTACAACGGCTTCGGGTAATAGTTTGGCAGTTTCTTAAGTTAAACGTCCACCTGCCACATGATCCAGCTACTGCACTCCTAACTATCTACCCAAGAGAAATGAAGGTTTATGTCCACACAAAGACTTGCACAGATACACTCATACTATTCATCTAAAATTCTATAAAAATGCAAATAATCCATAGTGACAGAAAGCAGATCAATGATCGCTTAGGAGTGGGCTGGTGGAGGGGGCCGAGAGGAAGGCTACCGAGGGGCTGGGGTGACCAATATGTTCATTATTCTCACTGTGGGGATGACTGCAGGGCCATGGCCAGAGGACAAAGTCCCTCAGACTGTGCACTTCAGCCCCGATGGAGCCCTCGGTGCTGAGGGGAACAGAGGCTCAGATGCACTTTGTGGTTTCTCCGTTTTCCTCTCTTCTCCGGGCTGAGCCCAGAGCTGTACTCATTGTCCTTCAGAACGCCTGGCTGGTGTTCCTAGAGCAAAGTGTGAGAAACTCATTAAAAATGCAGTCGCTTATCAGTGAGCAAAAGCCCTGCTGAGGCACCCACTCAAACTCCCTGGGGGGTATCTTTTGTCTTCGTAAGTCCTCTTGGGAAGATGAGATTTGATCAAAACACACGGAATATATTTGCACTACTAAAAATCCCTCCTTCCAGGTGTGATCCTGGGCCTCTGAACCACATACAGTGTTGTAAACCGATGTGACCTCAATAGGAATATACATATATAAATTGTTTTTAAAAGACTTGCATTAGAAAGATATGTCAGTTTCCCACCCACAGAGGTACAATCTTGTATCTGTGAATCGTATACAGTGTTATAAAGCAATGTTGCCTTAGTAATGTGTAGATGGAGATATAGATGTAGACTCCTCCTTCTTAGAGAGAAAAGAGGGGGCCTCCTCCCCAGAACGCAGGCCGTGGCTGTGCAGCTTGGCTCCCCTCCAGCATAGTCAGGCCAAAAAATTGTACAGTGTCCCAGTGTTCACTGAGGAAATGCAGTGCGCGCACGAACACAGCAGCGGCGCAGAGACTGCCTCCAAGGCTGGGGTCTGCAGGTGCAAACTCCAATTAGAGTAGCCAGACTTCCAACATTTTTTATCCCAAACAGCACCCTGGCCTCCCCCTTCCACCAGGGATCAAGAGCAGCCCGGAAGAACTGCCGGCCAGACTGCAGAAGACAAAGCCCATGGAAATAAAGGCTGCTGGTACCCGTCGCACCTGAAACCCTAGCTTCCTTCATATTCAAAACCTCTTGCAAGAACTAATCAACGCACAATTTAGTAGAAAATCAGTCACTAGACACAAGGAAATGAACCACTTTCCAGGGCCCCCCATTTCCTCTGTGAGTTGTGGGGAGTTTTCTTCTGCAAAGCAGAGAGGAACAGTACTTCTAGGACAGAGCACCGCCCTGCTGACAGCAGCTCCCGCTCAACTTACGCCCTTTACCGGGTTAGGGTGCAAGCTGGTCCCTTTGTCACGGGGAACCCTTTATCATTTACATAGCATGGAGGCTTGAAACAAAAGCACTTGTGACCCTTTTTTTAAAAAAAAAATTTATATATGCACACAAGAACTGGGGTGTAGGCCTGAGATGTGGGGTGGTGAGAGGATTCACCAGAGACAGAGTGGTGAGCAGAACAGGCAGATCAATGGAAATACACTGCTGAGGGGAGCAACGGGTGAGGCAGGAGAGGTCTGCTGCACCATGTGGGAATCCCTCTTGCCTGGGATCGAACCCACGGTGCATCAGCTGCGGACAGCTTCAAAGGCAGAAACAACCCGTTGCGCCACCAGGGAGGCCCAGCACTTGTGATCCTTTATTTGTAGCAAACAAGTGTGCGTTTGATGTGCTGCCAGTGCTTTATCCTCAGCAGGAAAACATTAAGAAACAAACTCCTTTTCTCCACTGCTTATGTTTCTTTTATTGACTTTTTAAAGAGAAGACTACGAAGGTGGAGAAGCTTATTCCGAACTCCATCGTCCTCTCCCAAGTCCAGCCCAAGTCCAGCCAGACAGGGTTGGCCCAAAGTAAGGCCCAAAAGCCTGTCACTGGTCTAAAACACCTTCTGGGGGGGACCCATAGAAAAAGGGTCAAAAACAGACAAGTCTGGGGGGAAAAGATCAAAATCAAGATAAAAGCTGCCAGTGTTCACCTCCCCACGGGTCTCTCACCCACGTCCGTTTCGCCAGTCCAGGACCAAGAAGCCAAGCGCAGCTTCTTCACATGTCTCTGCTCCATGTGCCTCCTCCAGGTCTTCTTTTTCTCTCCAACCTCCTTCCTTTCCTCTCCAATCTCCTTTTCAGCTTCTTCTCCTCCCTGCTCAGCTCCACCCTCCTTTGGGTGGGGCAGGGAAACTGGAAACTTTCCTTCACCTAGGGACCACCCTGTTATGGTTTCATGTGTGTTTCCGTTTACAGACAGCTTACTGAATATATATTATTGATTCATGGCCAGTAAACTCACAACAACAGCACTGTAACTTGTGCCTGAGCAAAGCCTGTGTAACATACCTATTTTCTCTATAAGGCGCACCACACCCTCTTGTACTTGGGAAGTGCAAGACAGCATTTCAGAATTATATTTGGGAACCATTTTGAATAGTGAAATTTGAGTCACCAAATTTAATCAACAAAAAGCACAAAAATGCAAAAATGCGGTACTCCCTAGGTCATGGAAAGGAGACCTGCTTACAGAATGGTAGTTGCACTAGAAGCAGAGCATTGCCTGTGCAGACTCAGCTGGGAACTCACCCATCAAGCAATTCATATTTTCCCTTATTCTGCACATGTGCAAAATGACTGTGAAGGTGTCATGGGTATTATAAATCATTTCCTTCTAAAATGGTAGTTCCAGAAATATATCACAGGAGCTTTCTTAGTCCCATGATCATCTTCAAAATTGCAAGATCTGATTGACTGTAGCCCGTTAGAGATGAAGTCAGAGGGTCTGTTTTTGCAGCTTTGGGCTTCAGTCTCCACAAGCAGCCTGACCTCAAACAAGTCACACATTTCCTCATCTGTAAAGGGCCAAGTGTACAGTTCGATTCTTAGACATTCATTTTTCCCCTATTGACACATCTGTAACTGACCTTTTTGTTTTGTTTCACCTTTGATGATGTTCTGTGTTTTAATTGTCTGCTCTTTGCTTTCTTTCTGGGTGGCACTTAAAATAAAGGTGCATTTTCCTCTTTCTGGCATCTTAGAAGTGATGAGATACGTTAAAGGTGATATCTACTTGTGGTATTGTGAGGACTGAGCAATGCTACAACTTCACGGGGCTGGAAAAATGTAAATCCCATGTGAAAGGCTATGTATAGAGCACAGCACTTGTAAAATAGGAGTTGTTATCCTGAAGGGGGGTATTTTCTTGTTCCTGGATTAGATTGATCTTTATCTTTTGAAGTTACTCTGGCAATTTCAAAAAGTTGCACCATGAACTCCAACAATCCTACAACCCTGCTTCTATTTTTCATATAGTGGTTGGTACAAACAGATTCATTTTGTGGATCATAAATATTTTTTCCCATTGGGAATAAATTCCAAAGAGTTTTGAGAACGACTGCTTCGTGGAGAGCAAAACACAGTTTGCTGGGACCAGGACAGTCTTTTTCTCCATGCCCATGATGTTGCAACCAGACAGTTGCCTGTAATCTGGTTATTGCGATTCTCCTGTTTGCATTATGAGATCTTGCCTAGTGCAGCTTGGATTTCCTCTCATAAAACTGCTCAGCTTATGTTCTGTCTTCCTAGAGGTAAAAGAAATGTGAAACAATTGAGGTAATAATTCAATCCTAAATTTTTACCCACAAGTGTTTCACTTGGTGGGCTAGATCGAGAGTCTCCTCGGTTGCTGTTTTTGCTTCCTTTGGTGAGGAAGCGGGGAGGTTACCTGGAGTCTGTGTCTAAGAAACAGTTTAGGACTCCTTCTCTACAAACAGCTACATATGTTAGCTTGTTCCATTATGTAAAGGGACAATGTAATTTCAAGAAATCTCTCTGGAATCTAGCTATGAACACATGCTGACATCAGTTAATTGGGTGTGGAGAGCTACTAACCCCCTCTCTCCACATAGGAAACACAGAGTTTGCTTTATCTGCTGTCCATCGGCAAATTGCCATTACAGTAAGAGAACAAATGCAAGGGGATAGAAAACCAGGATTCATCAGACTGCTTCTGTGTGCCAGTGCACTTTATTGGGTGCTTGTCTGTAACTACCTGAACACACCAAGTGTGGGCATCATCATTTCCATTTTACTGGCCCTCAAATATAAAGCAATTTGCTTTAGGTCAAGAAGTAAGGAACAGGATCACTTAACACCCTAGCATTGTCTCAAAGCCCTACCCTTTCTACTCTGTAGGGCGGGAAGTTCTAACCAGTGTCGCAGAGATACTGTTTCAATCACTCTCCATCTGCTTTCCTGTGCTCTTCCCTCAGGGAAATTTCCAGCCTGGCCACTCCATTCCTGGATTGATTTTGTGCCACCATGACACACATAAGTAGGTGCTTGCTAATTTTTTTGAGACAATGGCATTTTGTTTTGCCTTCTGCCGGGCAAGAATACTTCTCTTTCCCGCTTCTCCCATAAAGCAAAAAGAACAAAAAGTAAGAGATGTGCCATCGCAATGAGATTCTGCTTTGATTTCTGTTCTGAATAGGAGGTATTATCCCCAAGAGTTACTACTTTTGGAATGCCGGCCAATAAAGATGAGTATCTCCTTTTTGTAAATGTCAGGCTGGAACATGGAAATTTTAACTGGCCCGCCCAACGTCACACAGGAATTAGCAATGGAGCCAGAAGTGGAGTCCAGGGCTCTTCATTCCCCTTCATTGGCCACATCAGCCCACACTGCCGTGTTATGTACATTTAGTAAATATTTACAGCTTTAAATATCTTCCCAGCTGCAGTTAGGACAAGAAGTACTTTCATAGATACGTATATACATGGAAAGCAGATGTGAGAAACATAAACTTAACCTAAATGGACACAGCCCCCCTGACAGCGAAAGTGGTAAGCTGAAGCCTGGGACCCGGCGCCAACGCTCCCATTTTGCCTTCAGTCTCTTCGTCATGCCTTAATGTTTGGGGCAGAGAATACAACCTTTGACTAAAAGACTTAAAATCTGTGGCCACTTAAAAGTGCACTGATGAGAAAGGATGAGCAAAATGTTCGTTGTGCTGCAACTTTCCCAAACTCACGATGTTTTAAAATATTCTAAGTTAGAGAAGTAGTGAAAGCCCATTATAGGATGGTTAGTTCTTAATGTGCTGGCTAGAATAGTGATCCAGTCATACTCCTACTTTCAACTAGATAATTTTTACCTTAAATCATATATAACTTCCATCGAGATATTATTTTTCTCCTTATGATACATTAAGATAATTGCAATTATTAACTCTGGATTCATACCATCCCACATATTCTTTTTTAAATAGCGATTGATATTTATATACATTGTGAGAGGATAACAACAATAAGTCTAATAAATCTAGTTAACATTCATCACTATATATAGTTAACATTAAGGATTTAGGTTGCATTTGCCTAGTATACTTTGCCTACATTTTCAACTTCACTTTATTTTTAATTGTGTTTTTTGAGGTATCATTGATATACAGGGTTTATATGTGTGTTTTATGTTTATGTTTTAGGGCTATAGATAGTTCAATTGCTGCGAATGTGCGTTACTATCCTACTCCCACCACCAAAGTCTCAGTAATCTTCTGCCAGAGTCCATAGAGCTCCCATCAACATTTGTTCCCATTCCTATACCCTCCCTCCCCACTTGGTAGCCTCAGCTCTGCAGTAAAATTTCAGGGGTTTGTTTTGATTTTTTCTATTTCTTTGCTTTGTTTTTTGCATTCCACATATGAATGAAATCATCTGACATTTGTCTTTCTCCTTCTGACTTAGCATGATCTCCCCCAGTTCCATCTATTTTGTTGCACATGGCAAGCTTTCATCTTTTTTATAGCTGAGTAGTATTTCATTGTGTATATGTACTCATCTTCTTAATCCACTCACCTGTTTTTAGGCATTTAGGTTGTTTCCACAACTTGGCTATTGCAGCACTACTGCAAAGGAGTACAAATATACTTCAAGTTAGTCACATATATTCTTCAGTATAGGGTGCTTGAGGAAAGAGGACATCTAAATATCAACTTAGATTTTTTTAAGTTTAAAATTAATTTCTTTTAAACTTTGTAGTCAGTCATGTGATATGATCCCAATTTAAACTAACTAAACAAGGAGAGAGATTTTGTGGGCTCCCATAACTGGGAAGTTCAGAGGAAGGTATTCTCACATGAATATTGTTGAATATCTCTCCACACCTGGCCTCTGCACTTTTCTATTTCAAAACGTATTGGTATCAATCCTCCCTTGCCCCACTTAACAGGAAAGATGGAGGGTCTCATCCTGACTGCTTGTTTTCAGAAAAGCACAGGGTCCTGCCCTTCTGCCTTCTATTCCAGAATGCTGAGGAAGGATTCTGATCAACTTGATGACTCTCTCCTGCTTGGACAAATCCCTGTAACCAGGGAGAAGGGGACAGTGGTCAACCACGGCTGAGTCATATGCCCATCCTTCCTGCGGAGAGTAGGGGTGACTTGTGGAGCAATGACACCCCACTGTCAAAGCCCCACCAGGAGCAGAGATGGAGAAGGATCTCCCAAAGGACAGGGAATGCCAATGGCAGGAGAAAGAAAAATGAGTTGAGGAGACAAAAAAGCATTCATAAGCTCAGCCTGTTTCACTGGGCTTTTGATGATCATTGTTATTATGAAAATTCAGTTAAACAGCTGGTATTGGATGCTCAAGGCTAATGTGTGACTTTCAGATTTCCCACCCTCTTTAATGTAGAGTGCTATTGTGACAAATGATTTACAGTATACTCCGTGCCACAGTGAATTGATTTGCAATGGTTTCATAGTGTTATTAATAAGAATATTAGACAAAATACTTTGTTTGCAATCAGTTTCTACACCGGGTTCCAGTGCTTCTCAAATTATATTTTATGAATTTTCAGATGTCCCTTGTGAAGTCGTTGGCATATATCTTGCTGTAGAGTGTTCTGGCAATAGAGAAACCAGGCCCTAAGGGGGTTACACAATCTTCCCCAAAGTCCCACAACCAGTTTGTGGCCAAGCCAGTAAAATCTCGTCTCATGTCCTGACTGCAGGGATCAGCTCCCTTTTTTTCCACTATTTGGCCCTGATGTGGAAGATTGATGTTGATGAGGATTCTTATATTAAGCACCAGTGTGATTGATTTTTAATGGCCTTTACTTTTATTATACAAGGAAAATATCTTCTCATTCCCTGGCTAAACATTCTTTCAGGAAAAGTCACAAATCAGCCCCCTGGGTCCTGCTTACAAAACTGAACTCAAACTAATTCTGCTGAGTTGGCAAAAACTGATAAGCTCAGTCCAAATTTCCTGGCCATGGCCTTTAAAAAAAAAAAAAAAGTTAAAAAGTAAGAATCTGTATTTCTGGGTATTGCTGACTGTCTTTCTTAGTTTATCATGGCTGGGGGAAGTGAAAATCATTATAAAAAAATGAGATGCAGAAACCCTGGGAAAGGGAGATAGTAAAGGGGAGGTACAAAAGGGGAAAAGGGGAAAAAGAACAGAGAGACTGTGGAAATCATCATGCCTACGGAAACCAAAGAGAAGAGTGGGGCAGCAAGTTTGGAGGAAGATGGTGTGAAATTTCCAGGAGGCAAAGAAGGTTGACGGTAAATCCCTACTATGCATCATGGACTTTCACATCCATTTTCTTGTTGCAGTTAATCCCATCGTCAGGGGCATGTGTGGTCATCCTACATTATATAGAAAAGGAGATGGGATTATAGAACCCAGAAACTTGCCATCAAGTTGAAGCTAAGAAAGAATGAAGTGGTACTGAAGCCAGATCTCCGTCTGGCTATTTGATAATATATAACCCACCCTCCTAATATCTATATAATAGATATTATACCTCTTGTCTTAGAACAGGTTTTCTAGAAGCAGACATCTGAAAAGGGTTCTTGTACAAAGGATTTCTTAAGGAACTACTCAGGAAAAGAAGAGTAAGGGTAGTAGGATGGGCATAATTTACAGAGATTTTCTAGGGAAAAAATCCAAACTAACTTTAACCTGAACCACCAGGAATGTGAATTGCCCTTCAGAATTCATCCCACCTGAGGCAGGCGAGTCAGACTTTGCACCCTACCTGTCGGGACAAAGACACAAAGCTTGACCTGTCCTGTGCTACAGCCCTTTGAAAACTCGGTTAGTGTTCCTGAGACTAGTGGCGCTGAGGGGACAAGAGGAGCTCCTGATGCTCCCACAGGCCACTCCTGTCAGACTGAACTGGGCTCAGATTCTCGACCAATCTTTTGTACAGTGTGTTATGTCACAGTTGTGGGAGGAACAAGGATCTAGTCTCCCCAGACTATTTGCCATGCTCCTAGCTTTCATGTACATTTCAGACCTAGCAAAGATGGGTGTATGGCAGTTTTTAAATTATACTTCAAAAGTAAACTTAATACTCAAGTCTTTAATTTTCACAATTATAAAGCTCTTTTCTAAAACTCCTAAAAAATTTTGGCATCTCTTTTCGATAACAAAAGAACTGGAGAAGAATTTGATTCCTTTATTAGTTTGTTTATTTATGGTTAAAACAAAATGGCTTCTGACTAAGGAATTATGATTCTCTGTATTTGACTAGTTCCCAATTTTGTTAACTGTCCATATGAGTTCTGGTGACTTCCAATCTGGTCTCCACACAGATGTGAGGTAAACTTTTCTAAATGATATCATGCCCAGAATCCAACACAGCCAGTCCCTAGCTCAAAGCATGTGCCACAAAAACTTGGTGAATGAATGGATGAGAAAATGAATACTAGCATACAGGTAGCAAATCCCTACTTCATTTTTCTTTTTTAAAAGTGTTATTGAGTTACAGTTAATCTGCTACAAAATCCACACTTTCAAAGCATTCAATTCAGTGGCTTTTAGTATATTTACAAGGTTGTGTAACCATCACCGCTATCGTTTCAGAACATTTCATCATCCCAAAATAAATCCTTAGACACAGTCTCTCTCAATCCCTCCTTCTACTCACACCCTGCAAACTACTGACTTATTTTCTATCTCTATGGATTTGCCTATTCTGGACATTTCTTTTAAATGCTATCTCATGATATGTGGCCTTTTCAAACTTCTTCTACTTAGCATAATGCTTACAAGATTCAGGTGTGTTTTATCAGGATGTACTAGGACTTCATTTTTCTTGATTGGTGAAAAATATTCTATTTATAGTTATACTACATTTAGCTTATCCATTTATCATTTTGAGAAATTTGGGCCATTTTCCTTTGGTGGGCTATTTGTATGTAAGTTGTAAGTTTTTTTGTATGTAAGTTTTGTGTAGACACATACTTTTTAATTCTCTTGGAGATACATAGACCTAGAAGCAGGATTGATGTGTCATTTGGTAACTCTGATTTATATTTTGAGGACCTGCCAAATGCAAAAGTGGCTGCATTATCTTACAAACTCAGCAAGGTACAAGGGTTCCAATTTCTTCTCATCTTTGCCAACAGTTGGTTTTTGCTCACTTGTTTTTTTGTTTGTTTGTTTTGCCTACCATTTCTAAATACGCAGTTGAGTGGCATAAAGTGCACTCACTTGTTGATAACCATCACCATTATCCCTCGAAATGTTTTCATCTCCCCAACCTGAAATTCTTTGCCCATTAACAAGAACTTCCCATTGCTTCTTCCCTTTGTCTCTGAATTTGATTGTTCTACTGACCTCATGTAAGTAAAATTATACAGTATTTTGTGACTACTTATTTCACCGAGCATATATTCAAGGTTTATCCATGTTATGGGACATATCAAAATGTCCTTTTTTAAGGCTGAATAATATTCCATTGTATGCATACACCACATTTTGTTTATCCAATCTTCCATGATGGACACTTGGGCTGTTTCCAGCTTTTAGATGTTGTGAATAATGCTGCTCCAAATATGGGTATGCAAATAACTGTGAGAGTCCTGACTTTCAACTCTTTTGGATATGTACCCAGAAGGGGAATTGCTGGACCATATGGTAATTCAATGTTTAATCTTTCTGAGGAACCGCCATGCTGCTTTCCAGAGCAGCTGTACCATTTTCACTCCCAACAGCAATGCACAAGGATTCTAACTTCTCCACATTGTGGTCAATACTTGTTTCTGTCTTTTTAATAATAACCGTTCTCATTAGCATGAAGTGATATCTCATTGTGGGTCAACATTTGTATCAGCTGTGCCCTTGAGGGTACGCAGTAGTATATTGTGGTGCTGGCTTTCATCCCCCTAATGATGATGGTGAGCATCTTTTCATCTTTGCATATCTTCTTGAAAGAAATCTGTTCAAGTCATTTGCCCAGTTTTTCTTTTTTTTTTAAGTTGACTTGTTTGTCATTTTATTATTGTAAGAGTTCTTTAAATATTCTGAATACAAACCCCTTACTAGATACACAAATTGCAAATATTTTCTCATTTTCCATGGGTTGTATATTCATTTTATTGAGGATATCTTATGAGACATAAATGGTTTTAATTTTGATGGAGAACAATTTATTTTTCTTTTGTTGCTTTTGCTCTAAGTGTCATGTATAAGAAACCACTGCCTAATTCAAGGCATGAAGATTGACTCATGTTTTCTCCCTAGAATTTTTATTGCTTTTTCTCTTACATTTAGGACAAAAAATCCATTTTTAAAAAATTGAAATGTAATTGACATATGTGACATTGTATTAATTTCAGTATACAACATAATTATTTGATATGTATATGTAGTGTGAGGTCATTATCAGAATGTTTCATTAGCATCTATTAACACACATAATTAAGAAAAAATTTTCTTCTGATGAGAACTTTTAAAAGCTACTCTCTTAGCAACTTCCAAATATACAACAAAGTATTGCTAACTGTAATCACCATGCCAATGATCCATGACAATATAATATGTCTATAATTTTTTAAAATATTAATCTAAATATATATCAATCATTTTAGAGACAATTAGCTTCATTCCTTACACTGCAAAAGAGGGTTGTAGCTACAGTGTAAAACAGTTCACTAGCATCATATTCTTACGAATTCACTAGCATCATATTCTTACGAATTCTCATATTACTACCTTCACTAGCATCATATTCTTACGAATTCTTTAAAAGTATAGAAGATATTTATATGCTTAAAAAATGTACAGCCATTTATACCTTGTTTATAGAAATTCAGAAAATGTTGGAATATTTAATTTAACCAATCATTTCGACAATTTTGTGTATCTAATGTGCACACGCAGAGGATGATCTACAGGGCCAATTGCTGCAGAGAGGTCAAGGTAAAGGGCAACCGGGAAAGACATCTGGGTTTAGAAGCCGAGCTCACCAGTGTCCTGAGACATGTGGAGGAGGCAGTGAGGGCCAAGAAGTTACAGCGAAAGAGACTCGTTGCACAAAGGCAAGAACTAGGATACTCATGAAAAGGTGGAGCAAAGGGAGGAATTACTTAATGTCAGGGAAACCTGAACAGGTGTGTTGTGAGCAGAGAGCTGGTAAGAGGGAGAGCTCATGCAGAGAAGGGACCGAGCCCTGTTCTTTCGGAAGCAAACAGAAAGAAAGGCAGTAAGCGTGTGGGCTACACAAGTGACTTGGAAGTCCGAAAAGCCTATATTCCTTTGAGGAATAACTTTCTGTATATGGAACACGCAATGCAAGGTTGTATTTTAAACTGAAAGTAGTTCAAAACCTAGAACTTAGGTTCCAGATATAGGCAGGCCTGGGTTGAAGTTCTAGCTTTGCTCTGCATTAGCTGTGCGACATGGGGCGAGCTATTTAACTCTTCTGGGCTTCCCTTTCATCTTCTATAAAATGGGGGTTCTGATAGACCCACTTCACTGGGTTGTTTGTGTAAGGATTATTGAGGATTAGTTAGAAGTCTCTTGATAATTACAAATTCTCAGTAGCTCTAACCAAAATAAAACATTCATATTACTGCAACTGAGAATTCAATTGGTTAAAATTATCTTTTCTTCCATGGTAACCTCTTCTGCCCATTTAATACTCTTGACAAATATCTGAGAAGCACATATGGTTTGCATAAGAACTGCTCTCCACTCATCTTCATTCATGTTATACGGAGTCAAATCTCTTTCCCTTCGCACTCCTCTGATATAACTGAGATGATAGCTGGTGTTTTAGTCAAGCAATTCACTTAGACTTACTTGGATCTATTCCAGCCATACAATGTATTCAGCGCCAAGAGCTCAGTTTAGGATGCTGAGTTCTGAGTGATGACATCAGCACACCATTTTGAAATCCCTTCCAGCGCTGAGCTGGGATAAGTTATTAAAGCTCTTTATGACTGAATGTCGCCATACATTTCCCTAATCTCTGCGTAATGAAAAGACAAGTTGTTTCCAACTCTCTTATCAACTGTATTATTCACTCTGGACAAAACTCATTAAAATTCACCTCACGAAGGAAAATATTTTACTTCTCAGACAAATAAAATTGTGAAAGAAAATGCTATTGACTTCCTGTGAAGTTTTCAAGTTCTGTGATGCAGACAATTGTGAACGATCTTTCCGGCCACATCTGCGTCAGCCCCACTCCGGCGCTCCAGCCTCTCCAGCAAACTGCTTCACCCCAGTAAATACACGTTAACGGCGCTGAGTTAGGGGTATCTTGTTTTTCTCAAAAGTATTTTTCATTTACACTTTTAAATCTTTCCCTCTCATGAGCTTCCTCCTTTGTTTTCTTTACTGTATCCTGTTGTAATAAGGGGTTTTGTTTTTATACAGATTTGGAAAACTTCCTTCCTGCCATTCAGATTCTCTCTTCAGATGTCAGAGTGAGAGATAATGCTCCATTGCTAGCGCGCGGGTAAGGGAGTGATGGAGGAAACAAGGAGAGCTGTAGTCTCTAGAGGCCGGTCAGGTTGACATACTCCGCGTGTGAGAGCAGGCAGTGTGTGCCAACAGTGGCTCACTGTTCATCCCACGACATGGGGCCATTAATATGCAAGGCTAGTGTTTTGAAAATTGTCAGTATTTTCTAATCTACACACTCTTTGAAATGTCAATAGGTTTGCTAAAGAATTTAATCACTTAGGACAGAGTTGGATTTATTGCAAAGGCCAACTTTCTTGATCTGCTCTTCTACAAGCCAAGAATCTGCTCTTCTTGGCTTGTAGATGCCTACATCTTTCTCGAGCAAATTCCATTCAGTAGTTTTATTTCCATGAAACACTAAATAGATCTTAAATAATATTTTGACAATATCTACGTAAATTAGGGGAACATATAATTGAGTGTAACTTGCCTATGTAAGAAATTTCAAAAACTGATTATTCTCCAGGGGCTATTCAATATTACCTTGATTTCCAAAGGTCACCTACATACCAGTGAAGGGTATGGAAAACTTGGGAGATGAGGTCTCTGTGTTCCTATGGAAACTATCTGAGTATTTGTTTTCTATGGCTTTTTATTCACTTTTCATGCTACTAAAGAATTCCCCTTCGCCACTGAACAAGAATTTGTAGCTTGTGTATTGACAGAATGGGCCCAAAAGCTTAATGTTCTGATCTGTTTTTAAAATAAGTTACCTTGAAATTTTGCAAACAGAATATTAGTGCTTAAAAAGACCTGTGGGGGTGGGAGGCAAATCTATAGGATTGCTTAGTCCAACTCAAGTTATTGGTGAGGTGACAGAACCCATGGAGGGAAAATGAAAGTCCCAAAGCAATTCACCACTGATGGCACCACATTGAGAACCGGGCTCTCAATTCCATTTCATGTCACTGCCTCTCTCCTTTGTGGTAGGACATGGCAAATCAAATGTAATGAGAAATCATAACATAGGGGCCTCCCTGGTGGCACAGAGGTTAAAGTCTCAGTGCTATCACTCCACTGCAGCATGAGCTTAATCCCCAGCCAGGGAGCTGACCCACAGGGCGCAGCAGACCTCTCCTGTCTCGCCCGCTGCTCCCCTCAGCAGTGTATTTCAGTAGATCTGCTTGTTCTGCTCCCCACTCTGTCTCTGGTGAATCCTCCCACCCCACCCCTGCACCTCTGGCCTACACCCCAGCTCTTGTATGCATAAATAAATAAATCTTTTTAAAAAGAGGAATAAAAAGAAATTATAATGTAAAGTAGAAATTAGATTTTCTTTTCAACCCCTACCCACTTTCATCTCTCTCTTTCTCTAACTTTCTGTTGGCCTCCCCCTGATGCTAGTGCACCAGGTATCTGCCTTTGATTATGGAGTGTAAAGAGTGGAATAGAAGCCCTCAGGCAAGATGTCGTTCACAGAAGCTAGAGCCTGAGATCCTGAAACATTAATGCACAGACAAATCACCTGGAGATCTTGTTAAAATGCAGGCCTGATTCTGTAGATCAGGAGTGAGTTGTGTGTTTCTGCATTACTAAAATCTCCTGGGTGATGTCAGTGATCTCTGTGCCTCACATTTGGAATAGCAAAGGTCTACTGGGGAGATAAAAGTGAGGGCGACTAATAGGGGCCAATAAATAAAACATTTGGAGATAATACTATAGAATAGAATGGACTCTCTCTCTTGAAAGTAACAGGAGTAACAAATAACCTGAGTGATATGAAACTGATGTTAACTTTCAAAATTTTTCGGAAACTTGGAAGATTTTTCAAGCTTCCCTGGTGGAACATCACCTGCATATGTTAATTTAGAGACTATTGCACTGTAAGGTAACACTTTCACCCAGCTATCAAAGACACACTTAGGTCTTTTTCAGCTTTGATCCCTCAAATGAAATGCACCTAATACCTCACACTGTGTCTGATTCATAAGTGTTTTTCCATGAAGTTGGTCATATATGTTTGCTCTAGATCAGTGGGTTTCAAATGTTAGCCTGCATCAGAATCACCTGGAGGGTTTGTTAAGCCAGAGATTGTGGATTCCACCCCAGAGTTTGTGATTCATTACATTTGGCTGAAGCCAGAGAGTGTATCTCTCACATTCACAGGTAGTACAGATACTGTTGGTCTGGGGATCACATTTTAAGAACCACAGTTTCATTGAAGTACCATTGGTTTACATGTTGATATTATTTTGGAAGTATGGGGTCCTCCCTCAACCCTGCCCCAGCTGCAGTCGCCATAGCACACCTACCATCAAGACATGCATAGCGCACCCCAATAATCTATTCTGCTCTCTCCCATTTCTCCCCCGACCCCCTCCTTGTCTCAGTTCTATGGTCATGTTTCAAGGGTTAGTTTTTAAGTTTGACTTTATGTTACCCTTTGTTTGGTTCCTCTATAGTCCACCTATAAATTATACCTCTTGGTATCTGGCTTTCTCCCTCTGACTTATTTCACTTAGTATAAATACCTTCCAGTTCTATCAATGTTGCCACAAATGGCATTAGTTTATCTTTTTAAAATTTCTGAGTGTATTCCCTCTGTATATGTACTACATCTTCTTGATCCATTCATCTGTTCTGGGGCACTTAAGTTGTTTCCATACTTTGGCTGTTGTGAATAGCCTCACAAAAATTTCACATGTATGTTCATAGTAGCCAAATGTGGAAAGAACCCAAAGGCCCACAACTGATGAACAGCTAAGCAAAACACAGTGTATTTCCATATGACAGGAAGCATTCTGCCATGAGTGAGTCCCGATACATGCTGTAACATGGATGAAATTTGAAAACATGCTAAGTGAAAGAAGTCTAGTATAAAAGGTCACATATTGTCACTTTATTTATACAAAATAGGCAAATTCTGTGTGACAGAAAACAGACTGGTGATTGCCAAGGTTGATGAAAGAAGGGAATGAAAGTGACTGATGATGGTTTGGGATTTCTTTGGGGGATAATGAAATGTTCTGGAATTAGGTAGTCCTAATGGTTGCACAGTCTTGTGACTATACTAAAAAACACTGAAGTATACATTTAAAGGGGGTGATTTTAATAGTATGTGAATTCAATCTTATTATTAAATATGTTTTAAGGTTCCTTGATGATAACATTTTCATCCTAGAGTTATACTGTCCAGTAAGGTAGCCACTAACACATGTGACCCTTCAGCTCTTGAAATACAGCTGGTTCAAAGCGAAGTGTGCTGTAAAGTACAACATGCACACTGAAATTCAAAGACTTGGTTTGAATTTTTAATGGTGAAAGCACACCATTTGGGAGATATTTAGAAATAAAATGTAATGTTAAAATTAACTTACCAGTTTATTTTTACATTTTTAAACGTGGCTTCTAGAAAACAAAAAATTCCGTATGTAGCTCACATTATCATTCCACTGGCCAGCTCTGCCTTCAAGGTTCTCCTCAGTAGGTTTGTGTCTTTGTAGAGACATATGAAAGTGTGTGCATCTGGGGGTTAGCATCTGAAACTGGCCCTTTTCCTTTACATAAAGGGCTTTGTACACTGGGCTCGATTAACTCTGGTCCATTAGCATGACTCAACACATGTAAACAGGGCAATTCAATGGATGTTTCCAGTTTTTGTTCTTTTGAGTAGAGGGCCACCTGCAAAAACAGAGCCTTGTTATCTCAAAGAGGAAGGTTCTGGGCCATTATTATTTTAGAAAGTACTTTTTGTGTCTCTTGCTAATGAACTACACAGCAAGTCATCTGAAAAAGAAATTTTTACGGTATAATTTCTTTCTCCCTTTTGAGTACCTTTTTTTCAAGGATCAAGTCCTACATCAAAACAGTTTTAAGCTAGACAGTGAAAATTGATTATAAGAATTCTCCTGGAAGGGAAAATTGTTTTTAAATGGGTTGAAGACAAGGATTTATTTGGTAGGCAAAATAGTTATGGGAAAATTATTTAAATAATGTGAGAATGTTTATCAGTAAGGAAGCTAGCAGGATGATTGCTTTTTAAAATCATAATACCTTTTTATTTTTAAAATAACATATGTAACCTTGAAGATTTTTCAAAAATTGCAGTGGAAAAAACAAAACCCAGAAGTAAATAGCCAATATTCCTAATCCCACTGCCAGAGATAATTGTTAAATATGTAAATATCTATTATTCCAAGGGCAACAAAGGTCATGGTAGGTCAAAGTTATTCTATACAGGAAAAATTGGCCCAAATCTATTATTGGCTACCAGTCAACAAGTAGTTCAACATTTATTTTTCACATTATCGAAAATAATTCTATTGGCACTCTAGATTTTGAGAAGATAAATCCAATATTTATAAGTTTGGTTATATAACATCCCTGTGTTATAATTTAGTGGCTGGGCTGAATGTGATCATTTTGCCTTTACTTTCATTGAACAGGACAGATATTTACATTACACACATAAATGATGGGGTGGGCATGTCTTTATATTTTTCTTTTCTCTCCGCCAACAAGGTTGTACAAAAATATTTACTGCTTTCTATAGGTTGTTGTACATCATAAAGTGTCCGCATCATGAGGCAGAGGGTGGATTATTCACTGGAGTTTTTATGGACCCACAGTCAAGTATTTCCCCAGCTGTGTTTACAGCTTTGGGTTTCTAAACCTCTAGAGAAGTAATCAGTTTTGATCATCTTAAATCCCAAAGTAAATTTTCTTTTCTGGAGATTATTCTAGTTGGTCACACAGGTTAGACTGATCTATTGAACCTTCTTTTAGTGCTGTGACATCTCAGAATGAAAGCTGTGTCTTTGCTTCGAGGAGAATGGGAGACTTGAAATGTGACTATATTTTTCCCTGCAAGAGGTGAGATCTCAGAATTCCTTTGCTCCTTTTTATTGTTCTATATATCATCTTACTCTCTGGCCGTTTTACTGAATAAGTTTGATGGTGTAAGCACTTTTAGCATCAAGATTCTTATATGTTACTTTTTGCATGAGTTCACATGCTTTTTACTTTCTATCATAAGCATAGACATATGTTATATTCTCAGTCATAGTTGTTTTTTGACTACAGAGAAGTATGAGTGATATTGATAAATTTTGGAGATTAGAGCTTACAGGTAATTTCCTGTTAGGCAATTTTTATAAATGACTATTTATAATAGTCATTCTTTCTTTCAGCCTTCCCGTTGTAACTGTACAATGAGCCACATTTAGAGTCAGTGTTTGCTAAGAACTGAGATTCTATCACTAAACTGTGCAAACTGGGGCAGATCAAATTATCCACCTGTGCCTCACTTTCCTTATAAAAATAAGTAACTGAATAAATTAGCTAATTCATGTAACGTGAATGGCAGAATGACTGGCGTAGTAATAAGGCATCTACAAACATCAGCTATAGCTGCTGCGGCTGCTGCAAATATCACTACGACCAGCTGAATCCTGATCCATGAGCTCAGTCCTCCACTGGGAAAGAGACATTGCCTTCTGGGGGTGGGGGTAGGGATCTTTGAGAATCACCTGTGTGGAAAAATGAGGCAGCATCTGCAGAACTGCCAGGGAAGTCAAATGGACCAGACCATTTGCTTTGTGACACGTGCAAGCCCAAGAAAGAGAGATGAAAATGGCAACAGGTGTCCTGTGACATGCTTAATTTGGTCAACACATGCTGACCTCCCGCTGGCTATCTGGCACTGTCCTGGACACAGGATAATGAAGAGGAGACAGAGGTCTAGTGGCTGCCTTTGCAATCGTCTGTCTCTGATAAACTTTTAAGTGGATCGTTTGTAGGAGTCATCTATCCATGAGGAAAAAGTGTATTCCTAGGATTCTAAGGATAAAAATTTAAAAGAAGCCTCATTGTCCACAGAAAACTAGAAAATAGAAAGAAAAGATAGCTGTGGAATTATCATGCCCAAGCCTCTGCATTAATCAGCTATTGCTGCATGATAAACTCAGTGGCTAAAACAACCCACGCTTAGCATTTCTCAAATTTCTGGGGACTGGCTGAGCTTTTCCTCTGTGAGGTTCCCCTGAGACACTCATGAGGCTGTCCCCAGCTGTAGGTCCAAGATGGCCTCACGTGTGTGGGAGTCATTGGAAGCCACTGGCAAGAACCTCAGTTCCCTTCCTCAGGCCTCCCATCCCCAGTGGGCTCGCCTGCGCGTCTTCACAGTGCAGCATCCGCAGAGATGAAGAGAGAAGTCTGCAAAGTCCAGGCTCCAGAGTGCCCACAGCCTCCCAAGGACAGCCAGGGTAGATTCACAGTGGTGGGAAAATAGTCCCTACCTCTTGTTGGGAGAAGCCAGACGCTTTGCAAATGAACTGGACACAGCATCACAGCTAACGATGTAGAACAACAATAATTTTTTAAAATTTCGTCATGAGTCATTGAAGGCTACCATGACACTCATCTCCAGCAGCCTACTTGGCACCCTTTGAATTGTGGCCTTTTCTCTTCAGTGGCCTGTAGAATCCTCCCTCCTGCTTCTTTCTGCAGTTAATCAGTTTGAAGTATCCTGGCTAAAGTAGGGTCAAGGATTTGAGGAAAAAAGAAAAATAACATTTCTTTCTCACTCTGAGAGTGCAAATTCAGATGAATGCATTAAGGAATGGTTCCAAAAGTATTGGGCTAAGATGAATAGAATACATGTTGGAGTAAAGAGAATGAGCCAGATTCTGAGGCTGGCAACAGCCCTCGAGTGTTCCTTGCACCTGGGCTCCCTTTGAAGTGAAGGAAATTGCTCCAGCACAAGGAGGATGAGGGAGGGAGACAGATGTGAGCGTGGAATGTAAAACTAGTAAACATTCTGTAAGCATCAGGAGGCGAGAGATTCTTGAGCAGTAAACAGCCAGGCTGACTGAAGGTATCTCATGTTAGTGCTGTTTCTTATAGGTTATTTCACATTTGATGCTGAAAGCATGATTTAGAGACAACTTTACTTGAAACCTATGATCTAAAGAGCACATTGATGGTGGGAACAATTTACCCTGGCTTCTCTGCTGTGGAAAAAGAACCATAACCTGGCACTCACAGGGAATCTACCCCAAATGGCCTGCTTTGCTGTAACTAGAAAAGTTAGCCTGGAAGTCATTCCAGAAAGTAAGTATGGACAAGGGATAGAGGTAGAAACCCCAAAGAATATCCACTCCCAGAAGGATGTTGGAGCCTTCCTAAGGTAGAAGGCTTATCATGGGAGGGAAAGTCTTAGGATGAAGTATAGGAATCTCAAGAATCAGAAACTCTTTCTTGGAGACCATGTTGGTGCACAGGGACATGGAATAGTAAACCTTTCTGGAAGGAAGGATACCTGTCAGACCAGAGTCCCTCAAACTGCTAGGTGAGTGCTTACATCTGAACAGCACACACACATCTCCACAAACGTGTCGAGGTGATCGGTTCAAGCTACGATGCGTGTGTGGTCGTGAGTGGGAGGGCTTTTCTTTTTTGATGTCCTTTGTTTGGCTTGAGACCTCCTCATCTCTTCAACACATATCAATATTCCTGTTCTACCCGCCTACCCAGATAGCACAAATTAATGATCTAGTATCTATCTTTCCTATTTTTACTCATGACTATATAATCATATACAGATGCGCACACACAGATGTTTTCTAATGATTGTTTTACAAAAATAAACCATATTATCATTCCCTGTACATTGTGCTTTACTCAGTCAACAATACCTTCTGGTATTCTTGCTGTCAACCTGCACCTCTCTAATTCATTCTTCTTCACGGCTGTACTGGTGCATCAGATATATATCGGTCATAGTTTATTCCTTCATTCTCCTATTGCTAGAAATACATTGTAGCTTTCACAGACAGCAAAATAAAAGATACTACTTCCCAAGAGGCTGTAGCAGTTCTCATCCCATCCATCTTGGGTTTTTGTTTTTTCAGTTTTTTTAATAACTTATTTATGTATGTTTTACACCATTGTTCATTTTTGTACAATGTTTGCTTTTTCCTCTCAGTTGCAGTCCCTGTAAAATTCCCACCACCAAGTCACCAGTGCACCATCGCCATAGTCCCTTGTACTCTCCTTTCCCCTGTTTTGATCCCTCTCCCTCCTTCTTCCCTGCAGAAAGTCTCTGATTTATAGTTGCACATTAATTTTGGTTTTTCGTTTATTGTTATTATAATTTTTTAGAGATTTATTTATTTATGCACACAAGAACTGGGGTGGAGGCCAGAGGTGCTGAAAGGTGAGAGGATTCGCCAGAGACAGAGTGGGGAGCAGAGCAGGCGGATCTACTGAAATACACTGCTGAGGGGAGCAGTGGGCCAGACAGGAGAGGTCTGCTGCGCCGTGTGGGAAGCTCCCTGGCCGGTATTGAACTCGTGCTGCAGTGTCTGCAGATTGCTTCACAGTGCTGACACTGAACCCCTTGGGCCACCAGGGAGGCCCCTATTGTTATTATTTTTTTCCTGATCCCTTATTTGGTTTCCTATATTCCACTTTGTGTGAAACCTTGCTGTGCAATACTAACTTGCCAGTAATAGTGTTACAGATCTTTTAAATTTCAGGCAGTCTGCTGGATATCAAGTGATGTCTCATGCTTAGTCTAGTTTGCATTCCCTTCATTTGAGGAATTTGAGGAACTTTCCTTATTTCTTAACCATTTTGATTCACTTTTCTCTGTACACTATGGACACATTCATACACTTTGTCCATTTCCTATGGGTTTTGTTTCTCTTGTCAATTTATAATTGTTTGTATGTTATAAAAATTAAATATTTTACCTGAATTATATATATTTCTGCAAATATATCATGGCCTGTTGTATTATTTTTTCATCTCTTTGCCTAAAAATCTGTAATTTTTAAAGTTAAATACGACCAACATTTTGATCAGGAAAGGTTTCCTGCACCATACAAAACAATAATCTACTAGATTTTCTTAGCAGTGTTTTGCTTTACTTTACCCTTAACATTTTTCGCTCACATATTTGTACCACTTTCTTAGACGTACAAGAACATTGCATATAATGACTTGATAGAGGGTCCTAGGAAGAGGTGAGGAAGGTCCTGCTCTGTTTCTATTTTTCCAGAATTACTTGTCTTTTCTTAATAGTTTTCTCCAGAAACTTAAAGATCATGTTATCCAATTTCCAAAAACAAACCCAAAATACCCACCATGTTATGAGTGAAATTTACACACAATTTTAGGGGGAATTTAGTATTTTTATGGCATTGAGTCTTTTCATCCAAGAATTTGACATGTCTTTCCATCTCTTCGTTTCGTCTTTGAAATATTTTAGTGTGACTTTACTTTTTATTTCCTAAGTATTTTTTAGGGTCCCTTTTCTCTATTTTAAATTATATTTTTCATTCCTTGTTGTACTGCTAGGGAAAAGCTGATGGATTTCTTTTGCATGTTTTTGATCCATCCACTTTGCCAAATTCTCTTATTAACTTTAGGAGATTTTTACTAAGTCCCTTTGGGCTTTCTAGGTTTACAATCATATCATGTACAAAATAAATACTTTTGCCTCTTCTTTTCCAATGTTTATTCCAGTTTTCAAATCTGTTGTCATAGCTTCGTATTATAACCTCTTCTAGTACTTTTAGTCATTTTAGTATCTGTTCCTTCTACTTTTATTATAATTTTATCTTTTCTCCTCTGTAAAAGTCAAGCTTGTTGATCAAATGTATAAACTGTTAATGTGACAAAATTTAAAATTATATATTCTACTACTTGTTTTTCTATTTCATTCATTTAACCTTGACCTTTATTAATCACTCTTTATTGTTCTTTTCTAATCTCTTAGAATGTGAACTTAGCTTCTTATTTTTCCTCTTCACTCTTTCACAAGGAGAACATTGAGCTATAAAATTTTTCTGGTAGAATTTTCAGAATCTTAGCATATACTATAATGTTCTCCTTTCCATAGGTAGCAAGGTGGTCAGCAATTTCACTTCTGAGTCCTTCCTTGAACCAATATTTTCTAAGCCTTCATTTTCAGGTAGTCAATCTTTTGGTCACCTTTAAATAATACTTTTTTGAATTGGGATTGGCTAATATAACTTATAAATCTTTCCCCTTTGAATTTGCTAAAGTTTTCTTTGAAGTCAGGTATAGGGTCAACTTTATAAATATTCTGCAGACACATGAAAATTCTCTGTATCAAGAATGTGGGGTCTTATTCATTTATTGTGTTGGGAAGCATTGTGGCATGAGGTGAAAAGCAAAGACCGGAAGAAAATATGTGTACTTTCAAATCTTAACCTTACTATAGTACCCTGAACACTTCTGTATAATAATACTCTCTACCTCTAGCGTTGTTGTGAGAACTAAATTATTGAATATTCATAAAGCATTTAGAATAGAAATTAGCACCTAATAAGTACTATACAATTAATTGAAAATATAAATTGAAAGATTTAATCAATTCCTCTCTATCCTTTATTTCTTTATATAGATTTGTCCAGTAAAATCCAGATGGATATATTAGGTTAATATAAGGGTTTTTTTTAATTGTTCTGTGAGTTAAACTATTTTTCTGGTACTATTTTCTTTTTTAATTAAATCTTAAATTATTATTGAATTTAATAACATTAACTTATTAAAGTGATACATTTCAAAATGTAGTACTTCCTTAGCACTTTTTTCTTTGGATTTTCAATGTTTATCTTACTTCCTTGAGTTTTTCTTATCTTCACTACTTATTTTTTTACATTTGGCCACAGTTAGGTTAAAAATTCTTTGACCTTTAATAAACATAGTCTCCAACTCATTCTTCCTGAACTAAGGGGCCTTTTCCCCCAAATAGAACATAAATAACCATCCGGTAATAGATTTCCTTCAGGGCAGTTCAGGAAAAATAAGGGAGCCTGTGTAATCAGAGTGAATTAGCAGTGTGTTTCCAGAATGGTGTTAAGTGCACTGCATTCCAGAATCTATTCACTTTTACCTTTTCCAGTGCCTTTCATTTCTTTGTGTAAATCCACATTTCTGTTTCCTATCATATTCCTTCTCCCTAAAGAAATTCCTTTCAGATTTCTTGTAGTTGTGTCTTTGATCATAAATAGGGAAAAGGATCTTTCTCCTGGTCTTTTGTACACTAGTGGTTTGTTCTTCCCTCCACAGGCTTGAACCATGAAGGAGGCTTTCTCCTATTTTCTGCCATATCCTAAACTTTTCCTTAAACTCCTGGTGTTTATCTGGAGAAGAGCCTATGACTGGATATGAATCCCCCTTGTATCTGTGACTGGCAGTGTTTCTATGCTCTCATGATAGCCCGAACTTAATTTTAGAAATTCATTACAAATGTTAACTGAATGTGTCTTATCTGCTGCCTTTCTCTGCTGGATTGGCTAGTCCTCACACTGTAGTTTCCTGGGAGGTACCTAGTTTTCCTTGGATTTCAGGCTAGTTGGTTGCCCTGCAATGGTCTCTAAGAGACCTTAAGAAAATAATTTGGAGACTATTCTGATTTTCTTTTCCTTATGGTGTGCTTTTTCCAGCTTTCTATGTCATAAGAGGAAACCACTTCCCAGATTTTAAGTTTAAATTGCAAATATTATTATTTAACTGATAAATCTAGCAAAAAACATACAATCCTTTCTTAGAGTACTTACATAGCTTAATTAATGTTTAACGTAGTCACCTACTTATAAATTCTGTGATATAAAGATAATATTAAATTTTATTTTAAAATAGTTAATTATCTGTTTCAGTGGATTATATTTTTCAAAATGGCCACTACCCCACAGCAACCCCTGCCCCATATGCTCTGCAGTGTGAGCTTGTCAGTCCTCCTCAGGAAGCAGAGCTTACAACCCAAAGGCCCACTGCCCAACGCTCATGAAAGTCACCAGTTACACCAGTTAGGACCTCCCCCATTACAGCATTTTGGGAAAATAAAAACTTTGAGGACAGTTTGCTTTTCATTTGGTCTCAGTTCATCTTCTTCAAACATCCTCTAGTTTAAGGAGGGTACATTGTATTAGGAAAACAAATAAAGAATATATCAGCTTTAGCTGCTAGAGTATTTTTACTAGGGTAATGGGAAAAGGTTAATATACATTCTTCCCCAGGAAGGACAGAACAAAAGCCAACACCTCATCAGAAATTTGTAGTGGGTATACCATCACTCTCCATCAAATTCATAGAAGAACAAATGGGTTTTGGGAGCTCCCAATGTTTTGGTACCACCGCCATCTAGAAGAACCACTGCTAGAGATGGTGACCCTGTTTCCTTGGCATCAACCAGTGAGAACAGCTGTCAGGAGTTAATGCTTGATACAGTCCCATGGTGGACCTTGCTAAGTATTTACCTTACCTATAACCCAATAGCAACTCTGCCAATTCCCATCATTTTGTACCCAAATACTTCTTTTCCCTTTCACTTTCTAGACTGTTCTATGTACATTCACCAACAAAGATATTATTAAGCTCCTCCACGTGGTCTCTCAAACTTACTCAGCTCCTGCCACACAGGTATTTTCCCCAGTAAAGCCCTCGCTTGTTTAATCTCCTCTTGGAATCTGTTTCTCATAGGATCCAGACTAACCCCTAAGGCTGGTGACAAGATCCCTATGATCAGATACATCCCTGTATCACTGCAGAGGGTGACTTCATTTCCATTACTTTGTGCACGTGCATCAGCAGACCCTGAAATCTATTTCCCACCCTGTTCCTTTCATCATCCAGCAGCAAGAATCCTAAAGCTCCCCAATGGTTATTCAGTTTTGCTTTTTTATGAAATCTCATGTGATCACTTCCAGGGAGGACAATGGTGTTAACAAAAGTCATTTAAGCCATTTAAGCAGGGTAAAGAGGGTAGTTGTGTAGTCATTGTATAGAATGGAAAACTTGTAGGGGAGGGGGTGTGGAACAGGGAGAAATAGTTGTGATCCATTTAGGGAGTTTGACTTCAAGATGCCTGGCAACTTGGATTGATCTGTTGAGATCTCCTGTATGTGATTTTTGGTTCCTATATTCTGAGAAGATGTCACCTTGAGATGGATTGAGAGAAGACCAGGAACTTCACAGATCTGCCAACCTCAAATGTAAAGGCCCTGAGGGCAGAGATAAGGGACGCACAAGTGCAACTGCAGTCTGCTCTGCCCACACCCGCAGTAAGTGGCCGTGAATAAGCGTCCCACGCACACCCGGGGGCTGCAAGGCGGAGACGCTGCAGTCACAGCTGCGCGTTAATGCTGGCGGGAACATGAGCAGTGTTGACCCGGGTGCAGCCCGATCACCCAGAAGGACTGGCTACCCTGAGGAGACACTAGTGAGAGGCCCCAGCCCGCGCTGTGAGTGTGCCTATGGCGCCTATGGCGGGACTGTTCAGGGCCGTCCTTCCAGTCCACCTCCTGGGGCAACTCAGAGAAAGTGGGAGAGGACTGGCAGGCAGCCTCTCCTCTCGCCAAATGGACCTGCCACTCTAGGGGGACATCCCCAACTGGAAGGACCAGCCTGGGCACCCTGGGCTGATGGCCAGCACTGATATTGACAAAGCCTCAAATTAAGACAGTACAAACAAGGAAGTCGGAGATCGGGGCCTCTGTGACCCAGACCGGTTAATGACACTGCTCTTAGCTCTTACCTCTCCATAAAGACGTGCTGAAGTGAGATGAAGGGATCTGATTTCAAGATGCAGTCCTCTTCTCAAACATCCTCAGCTCCCAGGAGGAATGAGTTCCTGCTCTCTCACCTGTACTTTGGCCCCTTGGTTACAGATGAAGTCAACATTTCCAGTTCAGGATTGCTTGAGCTACTTAGTGATGAGGGACTCCAGAAAAGTGTGTAATAGTAACAACATCCTACATTCTCTTACTTGGCAAAGGACAGTCGGAGGAAAAGTATTCATTACTCTATGAGCTGAGCTTTGGACCGGGAGGACAGTTTCCAGCCTGACCTGGGGAAGAGATAGCTGCTCCGGAGGCCAGAGTCGCCAGAACCGCACAGGAAGAAATCCTTCCTCCGCATCACCCGAACCCATGTCCGTGGCTCCACCTGGCTGTGCCTTCATGAGCCCAAGCCAGTCTGCCCTGTTTCCTCCACGCACCTCGTTGGGGATGAGGGAAGGTGCTCCTGGGGAATTTAAGTCTTGAAGGACTGAAAAGAGAAGACACTCCTCCAGGCGCATTTTCCAAGGTAAAAGAGCATCTTCACCAGCTTAAGATTTGGACTTTCCTCTGCTGGGACTTTGTTAGTCAGGATTTGACCAAGAGGTTGTCTCCCTATTAATGGTGAGTGGTTTTTATGGCATTGTCTCTTTAAGAATATAATATTCTTTGGCTTAGGAAGAGTAAAAGCTGGGTTTCTTGGCAATGATCCCCATGATCGAGAACCTGCTTGTTCTTGGATTTAAGTGAGCATCTGCTGGGAAGGAAAACACTTCCCTACCTGGCAAGCTGGCATTTTTGTGGGCTTATCAGACCTGAGTAGATCAGCAACAGGCTTCACCCTTGTTTTTGACTTTTCCACTCCATCCCACATTGGGCCTCTGTGTGTGTGTGTGTGTGTGTGTGTGTGTGTGTGTGTGTTTGTGTCTGTGTGTGTACTCTGTGTGTGTTTATGTTACTAATTCTTATAAATTTTCGACTCCATTAGGCAGCATAAAAACAGCAAATGTATGGAAGATTGTTATCAGGAAATTGTCGTTTTTACCTTACTGAGTGCCAAAGATACAAAAAAATAGAATTCAATAGGATTTACATTACACAACACTTAAAAAGCTTGTGATGTTTGAGATGGGAATTGTTACAAAAGGTTTATTAAAGTTGCCAACTCCACCTCAAAGGACATTCAATTCATTTAAACGCAGGCGTTACTGTCACCCAAGAGGACAGGTCTTTTTCAAACTTGTTCCAAGGTGCCAGCCAATCCTGATTGTGGGCACAAAACCCTGAGGCCACATTTCTACCCCTTTGGAGAACCCATTTCTTCTCGTTGTAAAACTAGAAAAGGTCTCAGGTTCTCTGGGGTGACACAGAGAGAATCTAGAAGCCTGTTAGCTCCCATTCCTGTAGGTCTGCTTGTCTGTCTGGTCCTATGTGGCTAAAGGCCCAAGGAAGGCTGTGTGGGGACTTGGAAAGACCAAGGCTCTAAAGTCAGTGGAACTGCTCTCTGATGTTAGCTCCCTCACTTACTACCTGGGTGAACTTGGGCAGATACTTTTTAATAACTTGGAGGCTTTAAATGAGAAGAAGCAAACGCATCTTTCTCTTTCTGCAAGTGTACCTGTATCACTTCTCCACCAAAGAATTTTCCACCTGTGTTTTCACATTTGCCTGTGACTCTGCTTCTCCACTAAAAGAAATGTATTGAAGTAACAATGATTCATAACATCCTACAGGTTTGGGGAGTGCAGCATTATAATCTGACATCTATGTTATCTTATCGCCATCGCCAAAGGCCTAGTTTTCACCCACAGTGTACAAGTGACCCCTTTACCCAATTTACCCACCCACATCCCCTTCCCATCTAGTAACCCCCAATTTTTCCTCATAATCTAAGAATTTGTTTCTGTTTTGTTTGTTAATGTCTTCGTTGTTTGTTTTTTAGCTTTAGATGTACGACTTATATCTCTATACCTGTACTCTATATTATGCTCACCACTGAAAATCTAGCTTCCACCTAGCACCAAATAAGTGACCCGTTTTACTGTTTACCTGCTCCCCCACCCCTTCTCCTCTAGTTAGATTCTGTTGTCAGAGTCTAAGTTAGCCTGTTTTGTTTTGTTTGTTCCTTTGCTTTGTTTGTCTTCTTACATATGAGTGAAATCATATGTTTTTCCTCCTTCTTATTTATTTCACTTAGCATAATCTCCTCAAGGTCAATCCATGTTGTCCACAAATGGCAAGATTTCACCTTTTTTTAATAGCTGAGTAATATTCCTGTGTGTGTGTCTCTCTGTGTGTGTGTGTGTGTGTGTGTGTGTGTGTGTGTGTACCACATCTTCTTTGGCCATTCATCATTGATGTTGACTAGCATATGACTAGCAAATTTGTTGAATGAGTGAATGAATAAATAATAAATGTCTCGATGAATATCTAGATTGTAGCATTATTGTGGGAATTAAACGTAATAAAGATAGTTTCCTTCCCAAAGTCTGCAGACCTAGACGCCCAGAAAAAGGGAAGGGGTCTTGACATTTAACTGAATGTGAATTCCCTCCCTTTCCTCACTCCTCCCTTGTCCCACAGTCAACTGTAGTTCTTTTAACTATTTACCAAAGACTTCCCACGTTCCTTTAGACACTGGGTTAAGTCCTGAGGCTCTGTGAAAAGCCGTGTTCTTTACTTGGCAGTCTAGAGAAGTGACAGAATTTTAAATTTTGCAGTCAGAAAAACAATTGTTGAAGTAGAGTACATTGAAAGCACCATGCAGGCATGGGTAGGATAACTGCTGAGGAAGCTGGGAAGGAAATATAAAGGAGACAGTATTTGAGCTGAGGTCTGAGGATGGAGGGGCAGCTTCCCAGGCCAAAGAAGGTGTCATATCTGATCTCAGGCCTACCTGTGACCAGCTGGACGGGGTGCGCAAGTCACTCTACCTCTCCGAGACTTGGTTTCATCTGCTAAGTAGCCTTAGCTCGTGGGCTTTCTGCCAGAGTTCTGTAAGAGGACAGAGATGAAGTGTATAATGTTGACCTAGCACTGCAAAGGAACATAAATGTTGACATGGTGCTGCAGGGGTACAAGCCTGGTGGCTATGGAAACCACAAATAGTCATGTTTTGGGGTGTACCCAAGGGGAAATAATGGATTTGGAATAATTTGAGAAAAATGTAGCAGAGTGATTATGGAGGCCATTCATCACCTTTCAAGTAGTAATGGCTGAATCAAAGAACAAGGCTTGGAACAAGGGATAACAGAGATTGAAGGCTCCAGACTGGGCAAATGGAGCATGGCAGCTCCTCAAATAGAAAGAAGCCTGCCCAGGAAAGACTCAGAGCCCAGAGCAGCAGAGGGAAAGTACGGCTCACTCCCAAGACAGAAATGGGAGGAGCAAAGCCAAGCTTGCTTGGTTGTTCTTTTCCATTTTTCCAGTCAGGGCTGGCAGGGGCAGAGCAAGTGAAGGGTGGAGTATGGTCAAAGTTTGCTTTGGAAACCACTTCCCTGAGGAATGGGGGGTGCTCCCCGGCTAGAGTGCAGTATTAGCACATGGGCTGGGGGAGGACAGCATGGCGCGGTGGAGCACTTAGGGAGAGGTCAGTGAGGTTTTGATAGGCAGGCAGGGGCCAGGTCGTGAAAAGCCTAACATGCCAGGCAAGGAAATGAACTGAAGACGGGATGACCACGGAGAGGAAAGGAAGGGGCACTGGGCAGGCATGCCAGGAGAGTGACTGGTACAGCTGGCACTGCGGAGCAGACATGGAGTGTGGCACCACTCCTCCTTGTGCTTATAGCAAGAGAAAAGGCCGGTGCCATGGCTCCGCAGGCCGGTAGGAGGTGAGAATGCCGGTGAGGAAGTGGGATCTGGGTCAGACCAGCTTGAAGTGAAAACAGCAGGGAGCTGATATTCTTCGGCAGCTCCAGAGTCCAGGAACCAGGAATCACAGTCAATCCAGAGAAGAAGGCAGCATTTGAGTAAGGGAGTAAAATATATGAGTGATTATAAGAATACATCAGAAAGTGCAATTCTCAGATTTTTTTGAAATGGAAGATTTAGGGTTGGGGGGTGTAAGAAGATTCATGGAAAGGCCATAAAAACGGGCAGCTCAAGAGAAGTAGAAATAAATGTCTTTATGGTTGAGGAGGTAGCTACAAGAACATGAACTCCTTCAATGAGGCCCAAGAAGAGACATCTGACACCTTTGATACAGTGAATTAGCTCAGTTACAGTGACTATACATAAGGAAACAAGAAAGAAATAAAGATATGACAATCTTCAAAAGTAGAAATGACCACCACTGAACAACTGAAACCACCTGGTCTGTGTGAGGATGCATCATCGAAAGAGAGGGTGTACACAGAGGTGGTGTGCAGGCCTGGCACGAGTGACAGGGGCAGCAATAATGAAGTCAAACATCTTTTCTAAAGAAGAGAATGCTGACTGCAAATCTATCTGGGTAGTAGACCATCACAAAATGTGTGCCATCTTCAAAAACTGTTTCGCCTCGTATTTCTCCCTCTCCCCCAAAAGCACATGAAGCAGAGTGTTCTTCTAAAGCCATAGCGTAGCCTAGGCGCTCATCTTCAAACCAGGCAGCACACAGACGGAGTTTGTGAGAGAAATGCACTCTCTACACACATAAAACCACATGGCATCTATCACATCAGCTGGTATTTGTGATTATTACCATTATTTCCATAATTGCCCTTCTGGGATCTGTTCATTTGCAACATGTTAAGTACTTGTAATTAGCCAATAAATGATTTGGAACAGACCAAGTTTAAAAAAAAAAAAACCTATGGCCAATACAATGGTATGTAGCCAGCAGTCCCATCTCGTAACACTGAATACTTTCAGCCAGAGAGTTTTTTCAAGAGATACCTCTTATTAAAATAGATGGAATAGGTTCAGTTTTGCTGTGGCATGCAGTCATCTTAGTCAACCCTACAAATATGCTGTGGGAAAAAAAAAAAGGAAGCAAATAGGAGCAAAGTAATTCTGACGAATCAGGAGCATGGTATTGGCAAAAGATTCATTGCCAGGAGGAATCCTTAAGAATGCCAACCTTCATTTTGAAGGAAAGAAGGAAAAAACTCTGAAAACAGACCTCCCACTCCCCCACCCCCGCCCTTAACTTTCCCTGTCAAGATGCATGAAAGAATTCAAATTAATCAAAAAGCCCAAGTGAGCTGGCTGGTTAACAAGGACAGACCCAACCTTGAGTTCAGAGAGCTTTCTAATGCATTCCACCTGGCTCTCCAAGAGCAGAATTTACAGGGCATATTGGCTGCAAAGGAGGTTTTTGCTTCTAAAGAGGAACATGATCACATGGGAGCAAAATGGCCTATCATGGAAGTTGAGTTCAGTACCAAAAACATTGTTGCTCTTAATAAATTACTCATGGTCCAAGATACTAAATTTCTTTCTTTCTTTTTTTTTTTTAACTAAAATACTATGCTCTTTAATCATCAGGAAAGAAGTGACCAGCAGTAATGAGAAAGTCTAAAGCAGTCAGCTCTTGGGATTTTTCATACTCTAAGCCCCCCTTTACCCATCCGAATGGAGCATGCAATGGGGCCTCATCTTCCCAGCCGGTGAGCACGTCATTGTCTTGTCTTTCCCCTCCTCTCCCACTTCGTAGCTTACTCCCCAACACACACATGCTCTGATCATCCTTGCCCCACCTCTGCTGCCCTGCTAGAATTGTTTGCCTCTCTCACCCTCTTTCCAAACCCTTCAACATCCAACTCATGTACCCTTCTCCATGAAATCCTCCCGGGTGGGGCCTGCCAACATCAATTTCAGCCTTTCCTGACTATCCCTCCCACTTACTGTAAACTAGGGAGAGAAATGGCCAAGGTTTCAAGGTTTACTCTGAGCTCAAGGGCATCCTGGCCTTTGCAATGACAGTGAGAATGGTGTGTGGAAGAAGAGATGGAGCTGTGTCTACACCACCCATCTTGGCAGTATTTTATACTGGAACCTCATTCTCTGTGTCTCAGAGTATCCACTTGTATGTCTTTTCGTGTTCATGTGATCATTCTGATAAGATTTTCAGCGTTTAAAGGAATACAATGTTGAAGTTAAAAAGAGAAACAACCACAAAAGATGTCAAAGAGGGTTACAACTGATTGTTCTTTAGAGACCCCTCAAGTTGGCCTCCCCTTCTTGGGGTTGGTTTGATAGGACCCGAAAAGATTTCAAGTAGGCACCCAGAGGGAATGGATTTCCTGGTGTGTTTTCTCATGGATATATGCGTAGGTGTATGCATATGCTTGTGTTCTATTTATATACATTCAATGCATAAACCAGATTACTAATTAATTAGCAATCGAGATATTCCTTCCTGGAAACTAAAGCCCAGGACAAATTCTACATGGCAGTTCCTTCTGAATAAAAGATAAATAGGAGGTGTGAATAGTGTCCAGGAAGCTATCCACTGGGCATAGTCATAGCTTTTGCCCTTTCCTGCCTGTTTAAACTGCTCTGGCTCTGCCACTTGCTGGTTTCGAAGCCCTGAAGCAAGTCAGCCTCTGGCGGCCTTGGTTTTAACCCCAGCTGCAAATAGTAACAGTACTTAATAGAGTAGTTATGAAAAGTGCTTAGAACTGCAAGTAGCACCCAATGGGCACTTACTCAATGTTAGTGTTTTAAGATTCTTTATTGCTTTCCAACAATACTTTACAATGTCATTTCCATAATAATAGAAGAAGGAAGTCCATATTGGTTTTTTAAACCTTTGGAGATTATTCTCAATCCAGGAATACCAAGAGACATCTCACTTTGGGACGGCTGATAGCATGAGATCTAGTTTTTTCTCCTTGTTTATCCTCCATACCTGGAAGTGATCTCTACTCCCTGTTCAACTCTGTCTCTTACTTTTTATTCATTAGACCAAAGATGCAGACAACCCACAGGCCCGAGGCCTTTGGGTAAAGTTTTATGTGCTTTTCACATCCCAATAATTCTTTTCCTCTGCACCGCCCCCCACCACCTCACACAGTCCCCCGTCCCGCCCCTCCCACCATCGCCCCTCCCCTTCCCCTTCCCACCGCCCCTTGCGTAAGTCCTCGATTGCCCACTCCCCAGTTGGACCCGATGCCCTTCACAAAAGGCGAGGCGTAGCTGACACACTCGGGAGGCAGGCTGTCCAGGCCCAGCCGCGGTGACTCAGCAGGTGGCGGCCTGGCCCTGCCCCTCCTCGTATCCCAGAGGGCTCCCGGTCCCGTGACGGAGAAGCCTTTGTGTGTTGATGTCGCTCAACAGAGTATCCAGTTGAGGGGCTGGACTATTTGAATGTAAAAGATGCTGCCTTTATCATTTTTGTCGTTGCGGTGAATAATACAGTGGTAGCCACACCTACCTTAGTTCCTATTGGATAGAAATGTGAATGGTGCTTTTTTTTTTTTTTTAAGCTTCCTAGTCCCTTCCAATCCCTCCTTGTTCCCAGGTGGGAAAGGTAACTGGGAGCGAACTGGGAGTGGAGAGCAAAAAGAAGAGGGGGGCAGCCGTGGGGTGGGGGCGGAGGCTCTCGAGCCACAGAAAATCAACAGAGCGCCGCGGGCCCCGCACCCCGCGCCCCGGACTAGAGTGTCTCCTTCGTGGTTTTACGACGTATCGAATGGCTGGCTGCACCCAGTCTATGCAGAGGCCCAGAGAACGGATCAAGAGTTTCCTGCCCTCCTCTCTTCCCGTGCACCCTTATTCTTCCACTCCTCCCCTAGCCAAACCCTACCCACGAACCAACCTCCGAAAACCTCTAAAGTAGTCCAATATTAGAATGTATAGAACGAAGATATTTCCAGTGTTAGAAGGGGGGAGAAACAGAATAGGGGGAAACTAGGAATTTCGATTTCTTTTTCCTCAATTAAAAAAAAAAAATCGCTCTTTGGGCAGACAAGCCATCCTCCTGGGAGGGGGAACCCAGAATTTCCCCAGGTAGCACATTCCAGTGAATAAATTGTCCAGAGATGCTGGACCCGGGCCACACAAATACACAGCACTTAAATCCAAGAATGGGAGTTGTTTGCAATCCTCTGCAAGATGCCAAAGGGCTTAACCGCCGCTGGTGACCACGCACAGTGCCGCGGTGCTGGCTGCTGTAGTTACCCTCCTTTCCTGCTGGAAAATGAACCAACACAGTGACTTGTCCAGGGTCACACACCAAGCTTGGGACCGAAATGGTCTGACTCCTCCTTCCTGGCTGTAACCAGCCGACAACGCCAGCTTATTACTGTGCTATCATTCGAATTTGAATAATTTAAATTGCTCTTAATTGCAGGCCTACAGTGAATTGTAACCCTCTTGTGACTCTAACTGCCAGGCAAACCAAGGTAGGAATGCCTGAAATGTTACAAACTCTTGAATATGGAATTAAAATGCTGAAAGAGTAGGGGGAAAGCTTTAATACTTGGCTTTGAAACTTCCAACAAGTACCAATGCTCAATTTAGATTTTTTTTAAATGAGTTTGAAATGTAGCCCCGATTTATTATAATATTGAAACGGAGAAGCACTTGGGATTCAAGTAAGATGCTATCCAAAAAGGCAGTAGGGAAGTAAACATCAGATATTTTACCAATAATCAGTCTTCACACTCTTTATATGCCCAGTCCGTTGTCTGGTTTTCAGTGTTTAAACTTCCTTATTAACTTTTTTTTTTTTTTTGTAGGCAACTATTAGGAGGGTGGAGGAGGAGGGGGGTGGCTAAGCAACCATGCATAAAAATGCAGATCTGTGCACGGGGCGGGACACTGCTGAGCTCAGGAAAGAAAGTAAATCTCCCCCCCCCCCTTGGCAAATTGCTCTAACTGATTCATTTGAGCAGAGACGCCATCTACCTGCTCACAGGTATTCAGGTAAATGACAGGTAGGCGGGACCTACTGACTCTTTCAATAGCTAAGGTCCCAGCAATGTTTTATCTGTTGAGTTGCCTGTGATGTCACACATTTCCTGCCCTCCACCAACCAATGCCCTCCTCCTTCCTTGAGGCACCTGTACACCAAGGTTGAGGCTGCTCACCTCTCTGGTGGCCCAGGGAGCTGCTGGATTCACCCACAAGGCATGAAAACTGTGAGGTTACTGCTGCTTTGAGAGGCACTTGAAAAAGGTGAGTTAAACTGTCCATTTTTCTCTCTTAGCATTTAGTCCACTGGCCCCTGAGGGTCTGAATGAGGATTTGAATGGAAAAGAGTAGCTGAATGGCTTAGCCCTGGGTGTTTGCCCCAGAGGGAGCTGCGCTTTTGAGAGACTCCTGTGGAGGGATGCCTTTGACATTTTGGTTGCACTAGAAAGTTCTCCAGACAAGATATTTAATCCTTTCTGTTTCTCTTAATCATTAATCCAGTCTCTGCTTGTCCGGAAAGTTGATCTGTTGTTGTTTTTTTTTTTAACCCTGGAGTGGAGTGGAGACTTTCTGAAACTTTTGAAACTTACGGCAAAGGTGAAGACTTGTTCAGCACATTTACCAGGGTCTGGCAGTCCACAACAACTGAATTCTGAATTCTGAGCTGCCTGACTTTCAGCATTCATCTCACCGTAGTCAATTTCAATCTAAACCTGTGAGACATCCTTAAGAATCCCCCCTTTACCTCTTCCTCAGACAGGTTAATGCTGTTGCCCTACACAGAAACCCTCTACTCCAGCTTTCCTTCCTTTTTCTTCTTTCAGAAGTCTGCTGTTTTCTTTGTTCTTTGTTGAACACTTTTTAAAACCACTTTGCCGTCTGGATAAGAATTGTTGACGTTCAGTCTTAGACTTGCTGCCTGCTGACCTTCTGTGAAAGAAAAGATTATTTCCTCAATGCTTACAGAAATATAATTTTTAATTTTTAAAAAACTCTTCCACTGTCTCTTTCTCTTTTTATTTGTACAGCAAATATACCAAGGAGAGTGTTCTGCCAGGACCTGACTTTTTTTTTTTTTTAAGTAATTTTACCTCTAGGATCCATTATTGTTTTCTTAATCCTGACCACATAGCCTATGTGACTTTTTTTGTTGTTGTTCTTGACAGTCTTTGTCACTCTGCACCAAATATTATAGTTAGAGAAAGGAAGGAGACCAACTCCAAACTCAATTGCTTAGTAGGGTGAGCTGGAAAAGTCAGGGAGAGAAATCAACCTGTGACAGAGACATTTCATTTGGAATTCCTTTGCCGGCTATTTTTCTGAGATTTCAGTTAGCCAATATGTTTGCAAGAGAATAATCTGTTAGGAATTATGCTCATCTTCATGAGCACCCAGAAATTTAAAGTACATGTAAAAGCTTCAAAAGTGTGAATCGAAACAAGCTGAGAAGAGTCTTGTCTCAAGCACTTGCTTCTCACCGCTGAGTATGTGCTCTGCACTTGTTGCCCAAGTCTCTCTTACTGCGAGAGGCTGATTTTATTCTTCCGCTGACCTTTGCCTTCTGTTCTTCTCCCCTGAGCATTGTGTTTGGGTGATGGCAACTGCAAGTTCCCTTCAGACTGTTCTTATTTGATTCAGGGTTTTGTCAACACAGGAGAGAAAAAAAAAATCTCCTAAATCCTGAATCTTCCAGATAAAAATGTGTCTTTAAAGTCAGAAACCTCTGCACAAGACCGGATTCCCTCTGGCTTTCTGTGGCTCATGAGTTTTTGCACAGTAGTTCATAGGATTAAGCAAATCATCTTATCACTCTACATCAATGTCCCTGGCACAAAAGCTCGGATACTATGCCCCCAGGTAAAAGAAAGGCAAAAATTATAGAGACTGGAATTCAGATCAGGTTGTCAACAGTAGACTTCTGTTCTTTGGATAAGTTGCATATGAGTGGTGTCCAAAGGGTAAAAACACCCACAGGAGTTCCCTCCCTTGGGCCTAGGTCTGAATGAAAAAAGTCTATCTTTTCATTTATATCCTTGAACAAGTTACTTAACTTCTCTGATCCTTATTCTTTATCAGCAAACCAGAGCTAATAATGCCTATGAGCCAATGTGGTAGTGAGACATAAATGGGGTCACATATAGAGAACAGTCATCAGCTAATGGCTGGTGCCAGGGGGTACCAAGCAAAGACTATGTCCCTCCTGAAGGAATTTTCCTGGGTTGTTTGGAGGAGATAATCACTGGAGGAGATAGTCAGATCTTATTGAGATAAAAGACCTTATGTGGTTGCAATTGTTAGGAATCCTGGTCGTTCTTATTATGGTTATTAAATATAAGTCATTAACTCCAACGTTAACAGTTCAGAGAAAGAAAACAGGCAGAAGGCAGGAGAATGCTTAAACAGAGTCGTTACGCAAGTGGGACAGATTGGTCCCCACTAGCCTCCCAGGCTGCATGTAGGAGCTGCTGGTCACTGCAGCCCCTCAAGGCACTCTTCCACAGCAAACCCACCCAGTGTGGGCCTCCCTAGGCCTTCGGGAGAAATGGCCTGTTGTCATTTGCTGTAATCAGTCTTGGCAAGCAGCCCTTTCTGCTTTCCTTTGTGTTATCTCCTGGGTCCACTCGTGCCTGGTCTCTCCTCCAATCTTGCAGATAAACACTCGTCACCGCCAACTCAGCCCTGGCGAGCTGAGGTGCCAAGTCTCTAGGTGGAGGAGGCAGCCAGTTGGGAGGCTGCTTTGTGCTATGAAAGGGGGCTTATGGATCTCTCGTTTATGCTTGCTCCCCAATAGAATATCCTGCGACTTTTGATGATCTTGAGTCATTGCATTAGAGCAGGTGTGTTCTCAAGCCCTGGGACCATCTCCGGGTCTGACCTATTTTGAAAAGAAATGCAAGTTTTCATCATTCAAGAACAAGGTAACAGTCTAGTGGACTGAGGATAGAGGTTCATAACCTTGACCCTAAGACTAGCTTGCTTAGGAAACCCTGAGGAAGAACTTCAAACTCCCTGTCCATCAGTTTCCTTATCTAACTCCTAGCTCCCCTCCCAAAAAGGGATGCTAAAATGGTATGCCTCACAAGCCCCTCTGTCCCTTAACAGAAGCGACGTGGGCTGCAGCAGGGCTGAGTAAGTCAGACTGACTGCTGGAGATGGGCAGCACCTTGCCAGGAAATAGTAGTCTTATTCATTTAATTCTAGGTGGGACAGTGTTACTCCTTAGAATCACAGTCTGGTCTCTGGCATCAAACTGCCTGGGTACAACTTTATCACATACTAGTTGTGTGCCAGGGACAGGCTATTTAACCCCACTAAAGCTTAGCAGTAAAAGAATTACTATGAAGATGAAATAATGAGTTAAATATGTTAAGTACTTAGAATAGTACCTGGCATATGTTGACTATTACTAGCGTTATTTTCTTAAAAGAAAGATATAGCAGGCGGAATCGAAGTTTGAGGTTTGTCATTTAATTACTAGGTTCAATAAATTACTTAATATCTCTCTCTGTCAGTTTCCTCATCTGAAAAATGAAATTCTTATCAAACCTGGTGCTATATTGAGAAAGAATTGAAACAATTGTATGTAAAGTGCCTGGCAAGTAGTAAGTGCTCAGTTAATGTTAACTATTCATCTGTTATAGAAAATCATTTTTGTATTGGTTAAAGTTAGACATCTTGGGCCATGCTGCAGTTGGAAATCAGAATGATGGCCCCACATAGCTTGAAGCCAAGACTCTGAGTAGAAAGATTTCCAGAAAGGCCCTGAAAATCTTAGAAGGAAAATCTAGATTATCATGTTTGTCTTGAAGTCCCAGGATTGAAAAGCCTGAGCTCGGGCAGAACTATGAGCAGTAGGAGTCTGGGATGGGCAGTGAGCAGCAGGCCCTGGATTCTCCCAGAACAATGGTCCCTGGTCTCCTGCTTTCCAGTGTTTCTTTTTAAGATTTAAATTCTTAGTTGAAGTGGAGAAAATAGGCTCTGCTAGGACCTGACTGCTGAAAGGCCAGTCTCTAGACACTGCCAAGAAGGACATGCGAGGGAGGGGTGCAATGTGTCTGCTCACAGCATCAGTACTCAGGGACTTCCGGGCTTGTTGCACAACCACTCCTGATATTTATGTTCAGACACACGTAGACTCACTTTTATGTGGGCGGCAAATTTGTTGTTCCATGACGGTGCCTCCAAAGTATCAAGAGCTTTTCAAAACTGTTTGGAATAAAGGCTACATCACTCTTCCTGGGTTAGTGGGATTTAACCATCTACAGTCCCCAAAGAATAAGGGTTAACATGACAACTATACACGTTAAGTGTAAGCGCTGCTGACATCAGAAACACAACATGCTGGTCATCTCCTATCAACTTCTGACAGTCACTATTTCCTCTTATCTACTTTTGTCATAAATGATGAGGACTTCACAATGACATATGGTTGATTATTGGAAACAGCCTCTCAGATTCATGGAAGAGAGAACTTTCTGAGAATTAGAGTTGTTTAAAAATCCAGTAAGTGGCTTTTCCAGGTCCTGATTTCCCTACCACCAACTCTAATTGTTTTTTGGTCTATTTAGTGGTATATTTGGTATATTTCGTGTGTGTTTGCTGAATGATCAAATGGATACCAAAGGGTAGCTGTGTTTCTTCAGCAGCATGAACACACATCTGTGAAATGAAGAGTTGTTTAAAAATCCAGTAGGTTGCTTTTCCAGTTCCTGAGTTCCCTACCACCAACCCTAATTGTTTTTTGGTATATTTAGTAGTATATTTGGTGTATTTGGTATATTTCATGTGTGTTTGCTGAACGAGCAAATGGATACCAAAGAGTAGCTGTGTTTCTTCAGCAGCATAAACACACATCTGTAAAATGAAGATTATGTCACTGACCTCATGAAATCTTAAAGATTAAATGAAAAAATAAATGGAAAGTACCCATTGTATTATCTTTTACCTAGTGGACTGTTAAATAATAATAAGTACTTTGTTTTATTTAATATTTCTAAAAGGGAAGAGAGAGAAGGGATTCCTGTTTCTGGTAGTGGGTAGACAAGACGACTTCCAAATTTGAGCTTTGTTGTTTTTTATAATAGCCTTTTTATTCCAATTGTCTTCACCCTTGCCCTTCTTTCTCTCCCTTTTGAGAATTACTTCTCCCTTTGCTCAAGGGAGCAAAGGGAGCATTGTGGATGAACTACGACACTTCTAGCAGGGGCAGTAGGTTCTGTTCCAACCAGCCATGAGCACTTTTTGCATGTCACTACTCTGTGACTTGGAATGTGTGGATGTAAATTCCACCATTATTTTCCAGTGACTCTTATTTGCTTCTGTGTTTGATGCATTCGTCACGAGGACACAGAATTCTTCACCAGCGGTAGAGTGGAAACTCTCCAAGAATTTTCTTTAATAGCCTCCTGGCACAGTGCGTGGTAACAGCACATGCATGATGGTGAGGTTTAAGTATGTCATTGCTATCTGTCAAGATGATTTGCATAACTTGCTTATGACTGCCTTTGTCAGTCATGTGGCCTTTTTTGAATAGAACGCTGCATGTTTAGGTTCTTGCATACTCACATTAATACATGACTCACCTAGTGTTTTCAAACTCCTCATTAAGTGTCATTGCTCTACATGTATTATGTTTTCAACAACACACACACACACACACACACACACACACACACACACACACTCAGCAATTCTATATTCTATACGAGACCTTCTCCCCACTTGGGGCCCTTGCATGTTTTGCTTAACAATAATCTCTGAAAGACATCTGTCTTCTAACTTAGTAATGGATTAAAAGATTATTACATTTTTATACTAGGGCATAACTGCTATCCCTAAGTATATAGCAGTGCAAATGGCTGCCACTCTAGTATATTTCCCATACCCCCAAACCATGTAGAGAAGGGGTGGAGTGGATTATTACCCCATCCCTGGGGAAAGGCCCAGGAAATAGCCCCCATATTAGTTTTCTAGGGCTACCATGAAAATCACCATGAACTTGGTGGCTTAAAACACAAATGTATTCTCTCACATTCGTAGAGACTAGAAGTTTAAAATCAAAGTGTTCATGGGACCACACTCCCTCTGAAGGCTCTAGAATCCTGCCTTGCCTCTTCCTGCTAGCGGCAGGTATTCTTAGCTCATGGCTATGTAACTCCAGTCTCTGCCTCTGTCTTCATATCACCTTCTCGGTGTCTGTGTCTTTGATTCTTCTGTCTCTTACAAAGACACTTCTTATTGGATTAGGGTAGGGCCCTTCCAGATAACCCAGGATGATGTCATCTCAGAATTTTTGAGTTAATTATATCTTAAAGGAACATTTTTCAAATAAGGTCACATTCACAGATTCTGAGGATTAGCATGTGGATATATCTTTGGGGGATCCATCACTCTACCCACTAGCCCCCCAGCTGACAATCATACACACAAGCCCCTCCCACTGCATACAGAGAGATTCCTTGTCCACATGGAATGTGAAATACTGGGCAAAATACAGGCAAAGAGAGTTAGAATTGGCAGCCTTCACCACTACCATTATTTATTTCTATGTTCAAAGCACAGTAGTGCTTTACATTCTAAAGACCTAATGCATTTTTTTCAGTCAATAGTGGATGTATCTGCAAAACAAATTGTGAAGGCCATCTTGGTTGTCTTAATATACAGCATCTGGTCAAGGAAGCAACCACTTGACTAAACCCTGAGCCTTTCAAGCCATAAGTGGGTAAGTGTTGGCTTCCAGGTGCCCTGCTTTCAAAGGGACTTTATCAAACCAGAGAGCATTCTGGGTGGACCCTTCACCATCACCTAGTCTACCCAGGAAAACAACTTCCCAGAGACAAAAAGAAAAGGTAAGGGAGAAATCACCAATGGTATCTTTAGTTTGGGGAGACTCTGTCAAGTTTGGGGGAGTAAATGTGATCTGTGTTACACCGAGAGGCAGAAGATCAAAGTAGTAAGAGGAAAGTATTCCGCTGCTGGAAAACTGATGTGCCCCTCTCCCTGGGGGGGGGGGGGGGGGGGGGGGGGGTGGTCAGACACTCCTTGGGGATGTTGTAAGGAAGATTCCGGTACTTGGTAAAAATCTAAAATCCTTACCAAAATCAAAATCCTGTGACTTCCCAAATTGGTCATTTTATAATCTCAAATTCAGATCATCATGAGGAAGCACCAAACATTCCTTTTCTTTGATGGAGGAATTTGCGCAGGTTTCCACTATCCCTGATGATCCTCCAAAAGGCCCATGTAGTCCCCGACCTCTCCCTGACAGTCCTGGGCTGTACTACGTGGCTATCTTATTCCTTTTCCTCCAAAGTTTGTCCCTGGCACCTGTTTGGGGGACCATATTCATTGTATATTCTCGTGCAGTGTTTTAGCGTTTTTTTTCTATATGTATGCTCATTTTCTAATTAGACTTAAGCTCACTGAAGACGAAATTGAATCCCCTATGGAGACTCACGGAATTTAAGACAAATGTCAGGCATGTAACAAATGATCAATGAACACCCGCAGAATTGAAACTCAGCAAACAACTGCTGAGAATTCCAGTATCTTCCTTCCATAAAACTGGGGTAGCTGTTAAAAATCATAAGCATTTTCTGAAGATGTTTTTCAACCTTGTGCGAGAGAATACCAGCTTCTTCTCCCTGCGTCCTCCTCTGGCATCAGCCCTTCCCAGGATCCCAACATGACTATATGAACAGAGCCCTTGGCCAAATGAAGACAACATATTCTGCCTTCATTTTTGTTTTCAGTAGGGTATCCATTTCACCATGTTGCTAGACCAGGAAATATAAGACTGTGTCTTCTCGGAGTGAGCTCTTACAAGCAAACACAAATAGAAAAGGTGTGCCATGGCCCCACAGGGGAAAAGCAGTAAATCTTCTGTCAAGAGAAGTAAATCGTCTGTCCTCTCTCACAGGCTTGTGAAAGACCTTCTCTGTCTTCTAAAACTTGTGTCTAATTGGCTAGACACTCGGGGCACTTTTCGCTTCACCACTTGTTTTCCTGACTTACTGAGTATCTGTGGTCTGTTATTGACGCCAGATGTATGACATTGTCTCCTTTGAGTTCAGTTCTCCTTTCATTTCCTGAGCATATTTCCACCTCTTTAAAGACCATTTGTTATTTTTTTCTATCCCTTCGAGTGTTGGCAGCGCTGTGCAGGAGAGTGTCACTCACAGACTGCATTCGCGTGTCTCTGGCTCCCTCTTAGACATCATCACCCCCGACAGTGGGCAGGAGCTGAGCCGACTCTGGGCTTGGCAGCAGCCATTGCACCTGCCACCCTTGCTCCTGCTCTTTCTCCTCTGCTCTAGCCCCTACTTCCAAATATGGCTTTCATCATATGGTTCAAATATGGCTTTTATCACACGTGTGACTTTTTATTCAGGTACTTTTAAAACACAGGAATAAAATTGCTTCCTAATGCATATGTGTGTATAATCTAATAGCCCACAGAGCATTGGTCCATCCTTTAATGTGCCTTAGTTCACACCTGATATTTATTTTTTAAAAATTGGTGGACACGTTATTGATAAGTCTCAGTCGATTTATCTATAATTTAAAATGTAATTGTAAATTTACTTTGCCTAATAGAGGAAAAAAATGAGTTTGCCCTAACTTTGGTGACTGCTTTCTAATTAATTATTTCTAATTAATTACCTAATTTAGGCGGTCCAACCAGGGCCAGGCCAGTGGTTAGACAAACATGCCTGCTGGGTAATTATTTTACAAACAGAAAGGAGGCCACCAGCAGGAGGGAGTTCCCCGCCCTAGTCCATTCTGCCCTTCTGTGAGCAGACTGATGTCCGAGGGCTTGATCCCCGAACAAAGGTGGCACCCCCCCAAGGTGGACACCCGCTCCATGCCCATTCTGCCCCAAATGGCTTCTACCACATTTTAAAGACTCACCGCCAACAAAACCTTAAGTTGCCTGGGAGTTATCTGATATTTAGGTTCTTAGTCTGTACGTGTTTGAGACACACTGTTGAAAGGATTAAAAGATTTTGAACAACACTAAATAAGTCCGCCAAAATTACACAGCAGTCACAGTAGTGCCAAGCCTCACACTGTAAAGTGTCAGCCTCCACATGGTGAACTCGCTGAGAACTGTTTCTGCACTTGTCTGGGATCAGTTGTACACAGTGAAACAAAGCTTGTTCCAACCCCAATTATTTTGTGACCATTTTAAAGAACTGGCTTTAGATAGCGTTTCTTTCCTCTTCTTAGAAGCAGTTGTTCCTCGTCTCGTGAATTCATCAGCAAACTGCTTGTCCGGCATCTTTATCAGCCACAATGAGCAGTTGGAGCAGCAGTCAGCTTAGACCGTAGCTAAAACGTGTGACGCATTTGCATAAGTTTGCGATTACCATGTATTACCGTTGCCCCTGGCTGGGAAGCAAGTCGGGTGAGAGGAAAAGATCAAGACTGAGGAAGTGGCTGGTAGCAGAGCTGATCCAAACCATGGTCTTGACACCCCACTCCATCTACTTTTCCAAGACTGACAGTGACAGGCCCATGATGAAGGCAAGGCCCATGAGACAGTCAACTTTGGGTGTGAAACTTAAGGGAGCACCAAAAGACTCAACAATCATGATAAGTACTGTTTATTTTAATGGGATATTTTAACAGATCTGAATTAATATGAAAAACTGATCATGAACAGAAGATCAAAATTTATTCAAAGACAGTCCAGCAGCTTAATTTACAGAATAAATAATTTTAAGATCTTTAAGATTATCACCTGGTCAATAGGAATTGCCAGACATGGCAATTTTTTCTATGGAAAACGAGATAAGTTGATGATAGGTTTTAAAAATATTTTTGATGACTTTGCTTCCCTTAATGCCAGGGATGGAAAACTATAGGGGAAAATTATTTTGGGTATGAATAAATATTTAAATTTAACATGCAAATATTAATATACTTACTTTTCATGTTTCCCACATTTTTTCAACTCCCTTAATGATTTGGCAAAAATACCCATTATAAAATACACAAAAACATGTATGTCAGGACAGGCTTTCCTTTTTTTTCTTTAAAGATTTATTTACTTATGCATAAAAGATAGGGTGCAGGCCAGAAGTGTGGAGTGGTGAGAGGATTCACCAGAGACAGAGTGGGGAGCAGAACAGGCAGATTGACTAAAATACGCTGCTGAGGGGAGCAGCGAGTGAGGCAGGAGAGGTCTACTGCACCATGTGGGAAGTTCCCTGACTGGGGATCAAACTCATGCTGCAGTGGCTCTGGACAGCTTCAGAGTTCTGTGCTTAACCCCATTGCTCCATCAGGGAGACCCAGCACAGGCTTTCTTTTGCCTCAGGCTGCTTCATGGCTCAGCATGGCACAAGTGGGATTAATGGATCTGTTATCCAGGAAAGTTTTCAGTGAATTTTTCTGAGAATGTCTGTCATTGACCACATAGGAATTTTCCATAAGCAAGGTTTTCAGCAAATAACCTTCCCCTGGAAAAGGGGAAAACCCTAAAGCCCAAAGTGACCAGCACACCTCCAACGCTTTCATCTATTTTTTGCATGAGTAGACAGGAAGAGGTAAGGAGGCCCCAGAGCTGCAGGAGCTCTAGTTCATTGACTGTCCTAGTTGTCACTACTTTCACTTTTTCATTTTTTAGTGAATTTCAATAAAAGTAAATCAGCATTTATGTTCTCAGTTGGAAAAAATTATCCCTCTGTCTAAAAAGTCTCCATTTCTCCTTGCTTGTGTTATTATATCAGTACATTTTAGAACAAGATTTATCAAAATATAGGAATGATTACAAACAAATGGGAAAGCCCAAATTCCCTTAATACCAGTATTCTCAGAATTGGATTATAGTCTGTGGATTCCAATACCAAACTGTTTAGCCACTGACTTACTTCTGTTTATGTAAATCTACCTAATGCCACTAAATAACTTTGCATTTTCTAAACTGTGTTCATAGTTCTTGTATCTGCTTCCGAAAGCCCCTACTTTTCAACTTTAGAAATCCCTTCATTTTGTTTCCTCTTTGTGGCCACGAATTGCTAATGGCTTCCTTTAGGCTTCAGGACAGCTCCAGCCTGGCCCTCAGGGCAGGGCAAGATAGCACTGAGCTGGGGCACTGTGTTGTTACCAAGAGGCAGATGCAGTGTTAGGCTCAGGTGACTCTGTTTCTCTCCATTTTGAAGTTTTGGGGTTCACTTACTCATATGCTTTAACAGGGACACTGGTAAATCAGGAAGTGTGCAAGGGAGAGTGGTCAGCATAATGGATGGCCAGGTGAACCTAAGGTTCCTGAACCTGGAGGAAGATGGTGGTCTGTCTTGAAATAATTAAAGGATTTAAGGAGTTAGTCTAAATAGCTCCCAGGATAACACGGGCACCCATGGTGGGGGTGAGGTCTACGGAGGCAAATATGGATTTCCTCAATATATGGATTACGTCCAACTCTTCCCACTATCCCCTCCGCCATAGTTAGAGTTCTCCCATGGCAGGACAGTCTATGTTGTAGAGTAGTAAAGGCCTAATTACTTAAGGACTGTCTCTCAGGGCTTCTTTTCAATTGGAAGAATCTATGACTAGTGTTTTGTCTTTGACAGAGTTAGTCATGTAGGACCCACTGCCATTGACTCTAAGGATGGAGTCTTTTTAATACCATCAAGCCCTACTACTACTGTTGAAAAGCTGTGACTCATGCAGGTATTCAAGAGATGCTTTGGAGTCGAGTCCTGTCCTGGCACAGGAGCTTGCCAAGTGACATGTCCGTGCATTGCCTTTCCAGTGGAGTGCATGGTCTATTTTGGTGACTCCATCACATAACCATTTGCCTTAAGTCAGCAAGCATTTAAAAGAGAATTGGCAGGACCCCCGCACACCAGGGGCCCCGTGGTTTGGGTGGGTTATCTCTGCAGAGATGTCCCTACTCCAAACACGCTCTCTCCCAAAGGCTGTTCTTATCCCTTTTGGATTGTTCGGGCAGGAGACCGTGGATATGCAGCCACTAACAACTTCTTGGTTGCCGACAGTGCTGGCACACTTTTGCTCTAGAAAGAATCTTTGTTGTCAGACACGGAAGTTCAGAATTCAGTTAGGTAGGACTTCAGTATGAGTTTTAAGTGAGACTGTAAGCTGCTAGGAAAAGAAGCAGGGATTAAGGACAAACAGAGATGGAGGTTTTGATTTCTCCTGGCATTTCTCAGCACTATTGGTGGGCTACCACATGTCACCTCAGGCTTCTAGCCCAAACCAGAGGAGAGAGGGCACGATGTCACCAAGGGTTGTACCAAGGATGCCTGAGAACACACCCTCAGCCCCATATGCACCCCAAGGAGGGAGTCACCTCACCTCCCTGCCCTTTATCACCCCAGTCTGCAAAAAAGGCACATCACCTCTCTCTCCTTCCCTCAGCCAGGGCCAGAGGTGCTGACACTGACATGCTGAGTAGAAGCTAGGACTCAAGCTGACAGGCCCACTCCCTAACTTTCGGGGAAGAAAATAGTTGACCTTTTAAGCCTTAATGATTTTTAATAATTCTTCTCAGTTTGACAGCAAGGCTGATAGATGTTTAAAAACATGATATATCATATGTGTTTATAAAATATGAACTGGAAGTATGAAATGTTGGAGAGAGGATATTAATCATTTTTTAAAAGTCCACCTAGTTCTTTCCTTAAAGCCAAACCTGCTTGGTCAACCAGTTCGCTCTAATCTGTGTCTATTCCAATAGGCTTTATTTAGTCTAAAGTCAGGAACTGCATTTCAGTATTTTCAATAATATGTGAAGAATCTGTTTTATTCACATGGGTGAGTGCCAGGGAATTCAAATTGCTCTCAGAAAGGATAAAAGGAAAGGGGTAAAGGAAAGAGCAAGGAAGAAAGGAGAAAAGGAGGGAGGGAAGGAAGAGGAACAAAAGGGAGAGAAAGAACTGGATGTAAACCTACCTTTTTTGCTTGCCCCCTTCCATTCATTCAGTCTCAGGCATTTTACCACACAGTAAATTCAAAGAATTTTCTAGTCAGATATCTTGGTAAAATAGATTTGCAATGTGGCCTAAAGAGATTTAAAACCTTCTAATTGCCTGGGTCTTGTATATTTGGTTAGCTTCATTACTGGCGTTCTAACTAGTTGTGATGAGAAAGATGCTAGGTACAAGCAAAGTGGTAAAATGGTTAAGTAGAAAGTGAATCACTGCCCCTTCCAGGCTTTTTGTCTGGTTGGTTTGACCGGTAACTTATATGCCACACTTCAGTTTCCTGGTCTATTAAGGAGAAAAAAGTTCTGGGGATTTGTGAGGATTAAATAATGTAATATATACCAGGCCCTAAGCACATGCTTGGCAATTGGTAAATGCTCAAAAGCATTGATAGAAAGCAAAGACCAAATGATTTTTCCCAAAAAGCCAAGCTCCCCAAATAAAGTCAAACATCTCTGCCTTATTAGCACAGAGTTATAGGGACTTCAGTGTAGCGGAGCCTGGTGGTTTGCCTTTTTAGGGATTTTAGAACAGAATATTGTGAGGAACCTGTTGTATCAAAGAAATAAAAGTAGAGATGGGATTGTTGGGTGAGGTGGAAAAGTGGGCTCTGTCCCGAAAGACCCTGACATCTGACACCTTCCAGAGTATAGTTTGAAAACCAAAAATCTGATGCAACTCTATCATTTTACCAATTAGGGAATGGCTGAGAAATGTGACATTGTTTTTCTCCATGGTGCAATTAGAGGTGCACCTTGCATTCCTGTCACCTTCTAGTCCAGAAATAAGGAAAAAATGTCCAGGTCCCAATAGGTGGGAGTATTCAGTAAGACTCGTAGAAACTTTAAAAGACCTAGAGCTTTAGTTCACAATTTATGAACCTTTTCTTCCTAAAGTTGATGATAATCTTTTGGGTGGCCCATTTCCATGGCATGTTTATTTTTCAACTGTTTTTTATGCAACTTAAAGCATTTCCTGTGTAGTTCCACTACCTTCTATTGACCTTGAGGACAAATAGCAGCTGTGTAGGTTTCCATGAAATACTACTCAAAACAACTCACTACCTCCTGCACGCTTTACCTTAGTCTTCTGTGGTCTCTTTTGATGCTAAATAAAGTGCTGTGATTTCCAAATGTTTTCACATTGGGGGCATTTAAATTCAACGTCTTGAATAGTGTTCTTATTAGTGCAGCACAGAAATGTAAACACAAAGCTGACCCAGTGAAAAGTTTGAAGTCAATGTATTTTCTTTTTGAGATAAGGCTATGTTTGTACAAACAACCTCGGACTTTATTTGGAAAAGAAAAAAGATGTAACGCAGTTTATGACTGCCGTGCTATTTCCAAATGTGGCTAGTTTCCTGTTCTGTTATTCATGTGTCTTTATCTTCTTGTGGAAAGTTTAAAGTTTTTCATTTGCTTTCAGAAAAGAAAGTTGAGTTAGGGGAGTCTTAATCGTTATGAGGCTCAGACTTCTGGTGCATATCCTCTACCTTCCCATTATTTGTGCTGTTGCCCCCTTGCCTTAGATGGGGGACACCATGAGAGCAAGGGCATGTCTTTAAAGCTCTTTCAAAGCTCTTTACAGCCGACTCACTACCTAGCTCAGACTTGGTGCTTGACTGATTCTAAGAGATTTCCTAGATTTAATTAGGCATGTTGAAAAAAACCATTACCTTTGGACTTTTATACCAAATGAAAATACATACTGCATCATTATCCTCCTGGTTTGAAATATATACATAAATTTAAAAAGTCCTGTTTAGAATAAAGTGAAAAGGTCCTTTATAGGAATTATAGCTCAGTTTCCAGGTCTACTGAACTAGACTGGAGACATAATGAATTCAGTGACAAATGCATGTAAAAACAGTAGCTAAAATTTATTGGGCACTATTTGCTATGCACCAACATAAGAGTTTTATGTATCATCTCATTTAATCCTCACAAACATTCATTCATATGTGGTTGGCTATTCTACCCAATTTACAGATAAAGAAACAGACTAAATTATTGGTCCATTGTGGTGGCAGGATCAGGCAGCTTGGTTCCGTGGCCCAGTTATCTACTGAATGACTGACTGAACGAAGGCAGTGCATTCAGAAAAATGCTTTCACCCTAGTAAAAATACAACAGTCCCAACAGCTCTCAGGGTTCCGTTGAAGGCTCTGATGGCCAACATTTTCCGAATTTGGGAGAAAGATGGGGAAGAAAGATAAGAGAAAGCCATCAAAACCTCAACTGTGTTTCTTCCTGTCCTGATCTGACAAAGAATATTATAAATCACTGGCCTATTTAATTTCATTAGCATTTGCTTATTAGCAAAGTACATATTTTAGGGCATGTCTTTTGATTTATTCTTACCCAAAGGATTTTTAACACACCAACATTAAGATGTTAAAAGTACACGTTCTTCCCGCTGGGTAAAGAAGGCACAAGGCAAAGTGCCCAGAGTGGGCACCCCACCCTGGCTTCCTGATCATAGTTCAGTGCCCTGTCCACTGGCAACTGTCTCATGTTCAAAGCAAGTGAAACTTTGAAAACAAAAGTGAGCCATTTTCTTCTTTTAGGTTTGTGGATGGCTTCTAGAAGATCCTGATTTGCTCCAAGGACACACTATTATACTGGATTGCCTGTCAGACTGTCCCCCTGGTCGACCATGAGCCAGCCAGGCCCTGCGGACGACACGAAGTCCAGTCCTGCCCAGCTGTGTGCCGTGTGTGGCCAAGCCCACTCCTGTGAGGAAAACCACTTCTACACCTACACAGACGACGTTGATGACGATCTCGTATGCCGC